>BSBK01008812.1:0-145000 GCA_027943335.1 Chamaecyparis obtusa
TTTTTAAGGAGTGGTGACCCAGTTGGGGTCCCATACATTTTATGTCTTTTGCTAACATATTTTTTATTTTGGCAAGTGAGGGTTAATATTGTTATATTGACTGTATTTTTTTTTAATGGGAGGATTTATTTATTTTCCTCCTATACATTTTTCAGAGACCTGTAGGTCTCCTTTTATTTAAAAAAAATTATTTTCAACAAGTTTTGTTGTTTTCCTCTATATTTTTTTTTGAGAAAACTTGAGAATTTATTTTCATGATTTAATTTAATTTAGTTTAATTTTTTTTTTTTGATCAGTAAATGGCCTAAGCCAAAGATTTTATTAATAGATTAAATTATAGTAGAAAAATTCCATTTTGTGCATGCACTGGTAGGAAAGAATGGAGAAGAAAACCTCTAGTCTATCCCGGGGACCATGGTCTGGAATTTTTATTACAAACAATTTTATAAGGGCATTCCCTCATTTACATCAAAAGATGAAGGCATTCTTTCATTTACAATATTAGTTTAGTTTAACTCCAAGCTCATTTCTGGCTTAGTATTAAAAATAATGATATATCCCTGTTATATCAGTTCTATCTTGTTGACAATTATTTTTATATAATTTTGTATCGATGAAATGAAGATCTTGTACTCTTTGATTCCTTTGTCTCTACTATCATGTATACAAACACATACTATGCACCAAAAGTATGCTTTTTATGTAGTTAGAAAAGAAGATTCCTGCTATCTCAGAAGTTATATATATCTGATACTTCAAACTTGATATTGTTGCTATCATCGAAAATAAGCAAGTAAATCTATTAGACACCACATAGTCATACCTCTGATAATTAATGCAAGTAACATATGTATATCAACATTTTAACCTTACTAAAATAATATTTGTTACCTATATTACTAAGTTTAACTATAAATGAGAATATTAACTATAAATTATCCCTATCGAGAGTGGGAAGCTTAACTAGTTAGAAACCCAGAACAAAACATATAGAATGTACTAGGGGCTTACCTCACCTAAGATCAGCTTGAGGCCCAAAAGGGTGAAAGTTTCAATTGATAGATAAAAATATTAGGTAAGAACTATAGGTAAAAAAGCTCATTGATACTTGGCTCCTAAGCAAGATTAAAACTGACGAGAGAAAGATAGGGCATTACCCTGACTCATAGTGCTTAAGTGGAAGTATCAAAGGCTAGAAGGATCTTAAGGATAAGTTAGTCACTATTATGTAGGACTAATCCTATAAAGCACCTACCCCGAGATCTCTCTGATAAGGAGATACCTAGACTATAGTGAAATCATAATGTATATATATCTAGGTGTGAGTGCGAGTCCTTATTAGATTACAATTGGGGGAGGGATTAATAATTATCTAGATAATGAAGCTCTCTGATAGGTAGTGGAATCTAGACCTATAAATTTATCTTATCTCCTCATAATTGATGAGTGGGTATGCAGGTTTAGGTTATAGCTTGTACCCTTTTACGACAATCTTTCAAGTTGTGAGATACTAGCAATTGAGGTGGGTTATTTGAAGATTTAAAGTTCTTGGGAAAATCTAATGTTCTTATTTAATACTACATATTGTTTTGACATGTTATAGTATTGAGATTGAAATATTATAAAAATTTAGCAACCCTTGTTTAAAGTTAAGGGAGAGGGCTGATTATTTTGTCATTCTATGTACTTCCTACAAAGTTTCTCCATTTGCACCTTGATTAGCAAGATGGTTAGCTTCTACATTACCTTCTCTATAGATGTGTTTGATTTCATAATGTGGAATTGTGTCTAGTATTTTTATAATGTCTTCTAATTTTGAATTTAGCTTCCAATTTGGAGTTTTCCTTGTCCTGATTGCATTAATTATTATTTGTGAGTCTCCTTCAATAATTATATTTGTCAATCCTAGACGTATGCATAGTTTGAGTCCTTCTAGGATAGCCGAGCATTCTACCATATTGTTAGTTGTGGGGTTGATAGGGCTAGCAAATTTAGAGATGATCTCTCCCTTATAATTATGAATAATTCCACCAATTCTTGTTGTGCCTGGGTTGCCATGAGATGCTCCATTGAAGTTTAATTTGTACCAGCCATCTCTAGGGGGTGCCCATTTACAATTGCTTCTATCACTTTTTATCTTTTTCCACCCATACCAAATAATGGCGGAATAATTAGTTGTGGCTAGATTTTCCTGATATTATTATCCCAATGCTTAAATGAATTTTCATAGCTAATCTAATTTCTAAGTTTGTTATTAGTTATTTCGATAATTGAGGCTTCAATTTTGTTAGTTAACATTCTCGAGTCCATTTTCTTATTAGTAAATGTTCTCCTATTACGTTCTTTCCAAATTTTTCATAATAGTATACAGGGTGAGATTACCCAAATATCTTTGTACAAACTTTCTTTGTTTAGAGAGGGGCAAGCTTTGAGGAAGTCCACGATATCATAGGGCATCATAGAGTGCCAATTTAGGCAATTCCTTTACCAACTCCAACAATTTTGTGTATATGAGCAATTTAGAAGGAGATGGTTTACATCCTCTTCTTGGCATTCACATAGAGGGCATCTTGAAGGTCCTTCAAAACCTATCCTTCGAATTCTATCAACAATCATGATACTTTTTTTCAATGCTGCCCAAAGAAATATTCTTTCCTTGGGAAGGCAAGCTTTGTTCCAACATAAGTTTAAAGGGATATCCAAGGTATCCATGTTGTATTCTTACATGATTGATTTGTACCCATCCTTGACATTGTAATACCCATTGTTAGAGCCAGCCCATCTCAATCTATGTTCTCTATTTTTATGTGAGATCACTCTATCTTTGAGTATATCTATCAATTTTTGTCTTTCAAGATATTGTGCTAGGATTTCCTCTAGTGAATTCCATATTAAATCTCCCTCGAAAGAGATATAGTCCTTTACAAAACTTCCTTTGGATATTTTACATATATTAATAAATTCTTGACTAAAACCTGATTTGGTGAGAGGGGGAAAACCTCCCTAAGAATCTTTCAAAAATAAGGCCTTATCTCCCGATCCTATATCCCAAGTGAGTTGGTTGTTAATAACTTCTCTAGTATTGATAATAAAATTCTAGATTTGAGATCCTTTTGCATGGGAGTGTGATCTAAAAATGTTAATGGGGTCCACATTTGGCACATATTTATTCAGAAGTATTGATGCCCATTTTCTATTAGATTCCTGGCTTAGTCTCCAAAGAAGTTTGGCACCTAATGCTTTATTCTGCCATTGTAAATTTTTTATTCCTAAACCTCCTTTGGAAGTTGGTTTACATAAATTATCCCACTTTAGAAGAGCTACCTTCTTGTCCTATGCTAGACCTTGCCAGTAAAAGTCTCTTAAAAGTTTGTCTAAGATAGCTTTGAAGCTGACTGGAAGGGGTAAGATCGACATCTGATAAGTGGGAAGGACTGATAAAACTGATTTAATCATAGTGGCTCTTCCAGCTTTAGTAAGACATTTACCTTTCCAACTACTTTTTTTAGTCTAAATTTTAGATATCACTTGTTTCCATAACTTGGAACTATGCAATCTTTTATCTAAATGGATTCCTAAGTATTTGCATGGGAAATTACCTATCTTGTAACCTAGGGTGTTACAGATCTAATGCATTTTTGCTGGGGGAGTGTTGATGAAAAAGATTTCAGATTTATCAAGGTTCACTCTCCATCCTGAAGCCTTCATGTAAGTATCTAATAAATCTTTGAAAGCCCTTGCTTCCTTGCGATTGCTTGCTCCAAGGAGAATAGTATCATCAACAAATTGCTGGTGCGTTATATTAGGTACATTTGCTGTAACTCTGACTCCTAAGATGTTACCATCTAAGTGAGCCTTAGTAATGGATCTACCCAATGCTTCAGCCATGATTACATAGAGGAAAGGGGAAAGCGGATCTCCTTGTCTAATACTGTGAGATATTTCAAAGAAGCCTTTTGGGGAACCATTGATTAGAAGGGATATTTTGGGAGATGATATACAATTGTATATAAGATTAATCCATTTCTTAGAGAAGCTGAATGCTTCCATACATTTACACATAAATCTCCAATCTACTTTATCATATGCTTTTTGAATGTCTATTTTGATCAGCATGCATGCTTCCTTGTTGTATTGAGCTAAATGTACTATTTCTTGGGCTATTACAATACCATCCAAAATAGAATGATTAGGGACAAAGCTAGTTTGTTCTTCCAAGATGATCAAGAGAAGGATGGTTTTTAGCCTATTCTCTAGGCATTTAGAGAGGATTTTATAAATGGTGTTGCAAAGAGATATAGGGAAAAAATCTCCTGGATCCAGACTGTCATTTTTTTTAGGAATAAGTGTGTAAAAGGTATTATTGATTTCTGATAAAATTGTGCCTAAGTTTCTGGTAGCCTCTACTACTTTCTAGATATCTTCTCCAAGAAAGTGCCAACATTTTTGGAAAAAGCCTGCTTGGAAACCATTCGGTCCTAGAGCTTTCTCAGGGTGTAGTTGAAATAAAGCATCTTTAACTTCCTCAATGGTAAACTTACTATTTATCCATTTATTATCTGCTTCTAAAATTAATCTAGGGATAGATGATAACATTTCATTTTGTGCTCTATGATCGACATAGTCATAGTTATTGAGTAGGGAGCAATAATAGTTTAAAAATTGTTCTAAAATGAGCTTGGGGTCATCTATGAGATTACCATTAGGGTCTTTGATCTTGAATATTCTATTTGTATTCCTTTTTCTGTTAGTGCTATTATGGAAGAATTTCATATTACAATCCCCTTCTTTTAACCATGTTTCTCTAGACTTTTGTTTCCAGAAAATCTCTTCTTTTAATAGAATCTCAACATGTTGAGCCATGAGATCTTTTTCCTTTAAGTAACTATTTTCATTCATCCCATGCTCTATGACTACCTTATTTAAGTTCTCTATTTCTGATTCTATCTTATTTTTTTGGTCGAAGATGTTATAAAATTTGGCTTTGTTCCAGTCGAAAATCTTATGTTTAATGATCTTTAGTTTGGCAACTAGGCAATACATCTTTGAACCCAAAACTTTAATCTATTTCCACCATTGTTCGAAAAGTTGCATAAATTCCTCATTTTGAAACCACATAAATTCAAATTTGAATGGACTTCTAGGTGGTTTATAGTTCTCTGTGACTATGAACCTTACTAGGAAATGGTCAGATCCTGCATTAGGCAGGATTTCCGCACTTAAATTATGATTAAAGTTTCCCAGGTCTCCACTAAACAAGAATCTATCCAGTCTTTCTACGATGTGGCTAAAGCCTAATCTATGATTGTTCCAAGTAAATGTTCCATTGATAGTGTTGATATCTGTTAAATTATTGTCTGATACCTATTGACTGAAATCTTTTTGTGATTGGGAAATATATTGTGATCCACCAATTTTTTCTTTAATTTCTAAAATAGCATTAAAATCCCCTCCTAGAATGTGAATGTCCTCTAAATTAGAAACTAATAGTTCATGAATTTCTTGCCATAATTTCCTTTTCTCTGTATTGGGAATCAGACCATAAATATTGATGAGCTTAAATTTTAAATTTATCTTTAAGCTATTAACTGATAATAGGAGCCAGTTATTATGTTTAGATACCATCTCAACCATAACTTTCCTAGGGTCCCAAAGAGCAGCCATCCCACTAGAGGCTCCATCTGAGTTAATACTAACTGATTTCCAAATACCTAATTTTAAGCTAAGCTTATCACTTTCTTCCTTATTTAATTTAGTTTCTTGTAATATTATTATTTCAGACTCAAATATATTTAAGGTATCTTTTAATTAATCTTTTTTTGTTATGGGCCTTCAGGCTCCTAACATTCTAAGATTTAATTTTCATTGGCCCTGGGGAAAGCTCTTCCCCTTCCCAGCATACAACATATTTGATAGTTTTTCTTGATTTTCATCATTACCAGCAATAGTTCTTAGTTCATTAGTGGATTTCCTACCATGCTTTTTCTTGATTTTAAGGGTTACAGGGCATTGAAGGCCTTTTGTGGTCTTTGCTAAGCCTAGATGTCTATCATTATTTGTAATTCCATTTATACAATTACTGATGTCTTTAACCTCTTCTATATGGTCATTATTTAAGTGAGTTGTATCTGGTATATTGATTTGTTCCAAGTCTTCTTGCACATTAAGAAGGTTAACAACTAAATCTTCAAGATCTATAAGGTTGTTACCAAAATCTTCTAGGGAGGTATCAAGGTTGGTTTCAAGCTCTGAGTTTATAGCTTCTAAATCAAGAGGGACAGAGATAGGAGGGTCGGAGCTTTCTAGAATGAGATCCTCCATGTTCTTATTTTTAATTGTTTCTTCATTATGCCAATGGGTCAATTCTTCACTGATTTCTTTTTGAACTTCTCTAAGATCTTCCATAATTCCCCCAACCAAATGCATTTTATCCTCAATTAGCTTAATTCTAAGATTTGGGGATTCTGGAGCTGGTGTAGATTCTTGAGAGTGATGTGGAACTAAATTATTGATGGTGGGTTTAGACTTCTCAGAAATATTATTTTCTTCATGACTAAAGGGGAGGTTTAGATTACAAGTTGGATCAGGAGAAATCATAAAGCCTCCTCCATTTTTAAGAAAGGAACATAACATAGGGGAGGTCGTCACATTATTGGTAGGCGAAGGTGAGTCTAGGTTCTGGGAAGATGGTGAAAATGAATATTCATCCTCTTCTTCCTCCACAAGAAAATATTCTAAAATTGATGGAATGATGGTGCAAGATGTCACTTTGCAGCAAATCTTTATGCGAAGAATTGATTTAATGTTTAGATTCATCTTAACTATAATGGTTTTTTCTGCACCATAATGATCTGTTACTACTAATCCAACATAAGAGCCAATGCTATTGCCTATTTTTCTAAGAGTTTCTTCTATAGATAATTCTAGAGGAAGGTTTTTGAGATGAATTGCTCTATCTACTTTGAAATCTTTAAGATTGTTAGGATTAAAAAAAGGAATCCAATCTAATATTGTAAAAGAAATGTTCCTAAACTTGGGGCATCCATTAAGTAGTGTCTTGTTCTTAAGCTCTTTACTACTGAAATCTAGATAAAAGAAATTTTTAGGGAGAATAGATACAGTTACCTCTTGATTCCAGATTGATTTCAACAATTCTTCTACTACCCTAGAAGCTATTCCTATTCCGTTCCATCTGCAGATTATGCCAAAGTTTGCACACATTTCTTGTGTATTTTCTATAGAACCATCTTTGATATCTAGGGTAATCAGATTAGCAGAAAACTGATTATAATTCAAAATGTAACCTTTATTATCTTGAGTTAGGGCACCTCGCCTATGTGGAGGAGAATAAATATTACCTGCTAATGTCTTGTCAGTTGTTTTACCTGAAGTATATTTATTCAAAGATTTAATGGGAGATCTCCTTTGATCAGCATTAGTCTTTGGCTTTGGCCTGTAAGTACATCATTTATGGGGAGGAGAATAAGTATAGTGATTCTTCAAGACTCGATCTATAGGAAAATATTTTTCTATATTATTGGGCAGAACTATGGAAGCATCATCCAATAGAAGACCCTCAAATTTGTTCCTCAGTAGAAGAGGAGAACATGGTCGATTACTTGCGGCAGAATGCTTATTATGGAGCTTCATTTGCTTGGCCCATTTCGCATTTTGCTTATATGCGGGGATCCAAGAGAGATCAGAATTAATACCAAGCCCTTCTTGCATTGAAGCCCTAGGTGGGTTCCAAGCTGGGAATCGCATCGCAATGGCAGAGGAGCCATAAGCATATTTAGTATATGCAAAGAACCAAATTTTTTCATCCAAAGATGATACTGTACACCAGTGAAGACCCGTAGAGCAGAGCGAAGACATTATCACTTTTTGTGGTTATCAAACACATTGATAAATATACTATCTGACCTTTCCCAATAGCAAACATAAGAGCCCAGAATTGAATCATCTAATTTATTGAAGCTTAGAAATATATAGGGCTGGAAGTCACTAATATTAGTGACGATTTTATTGTGCCTTAACAACAAAAGCTCTCAATACAATTAACTTTATTTCTGCCACCCAAATGTAGTCAATGAAGAGATATATAGATGTCATTCCAAGCAAAATATGGTGTTTTTCTTAATGGACCATCACGATTCTGCTGAAGATATATGCTGCCCTTAAGATCTTCACCGCCAATATTCTCCCTTAACTCTCAAAATTGTTTATCACCTCTCTACAAATAAGGGTCTTCTGTTGCCACAAAAGAACCACCTATGAAGTAAAATCGATGCCCAATTTGAAGATAATTCACTGCCAAAATAAGGGCTTAAACTATTGTCTCAGATATGCCACATTCTGAAATAGCCCACTACCTTTGATGTAGATATCTTTCACCACCAAACTGGAGTAATTCACTGCTATAGGAGGTGTTCACTTATTTCCATGATTTAATTGCTCAAGGTCACTAATATAAATCTTTCTATCGACTACTAATAAACATTAAACAACCTATCAATTTAATATTTAGTTAACAATGGAACAAAATACTAGATCAATTTATCCTTCTACTTTCTTATTATCAAACAAGCATAGGATACAAGTACAAATGGTTTCAAATCATTTTTTTAATTTCAAATTTTATTTTTTTCCATTTATTTGAGATTCAATACAAATGAAGTATAAAAGGAATGAAGCAACTCTTTCACATTGATTTCAACATGGATCCATTATATTCTTCTTTGAGTGAATATACATTTTCTCTCAATAATAATACCATTCTACAATAAGACAAAGTCATTTATTTCCTAAACTCAATATGCATCAATAATACAATGATACAAAAACAAGAATGGAGTGTTCCTCCATCCCAAAGTGATAAAAATACAACACCATCACTTTCTCCCATAATGAAACCAACATGAATACTTTTTCCCAAGCTTTTCCAACTTGAATTTGGTCATGAAAACCTACAACAAAAAGATCATAACCATGGAGTGCTCACCTCCCATCCTAGGTCTCTAAGAGACCACCCCCAAGGATGGAGAACCAAGGCTAAATGAGAATACACACACATCCAAATCTCACAAATACATTTACTCAACAAAAAAACAATGAACTCACTTAAAACTTGGCTTCACAAATGAGTCACATATAGACCCATAATAGAGGGTGAAGGTTGGACTTTCAAAGAGTATATTTCCATACTAGTATAGTAAACAACCATGATATTTCCATGCCTTCTATAGGATACATTGACACATTTTCCATCCACAAAAAGTATCTCCTTATCACCCCCAAATAAAAAAATAAAAAGTATGGCTTTATGGAGCCCATAATCCATGAAATTTATCTCTTCTCCAAGAGAAGAGGCTATCAAATACCATGGAAATCCAAACCAACCCCTTCACCCATGACCACTAATTCCCTGCCAAGGGTGAGTGGTTCCTTGTAAACCCATAAACAACATATAGAAAAATAACAAGGAAACTATGCAAGAATTCTCAACACCCACACTTAAAAGACATCAACAACAATTCACATAACAAGAAATGCATACAATCCTACATATTCATCTAACATAAAAAGCAACTAATCTACAAAATGCAATAATTTCTCCTCCATGGAAAGAACACCAACCTTACTCCAATGCTAATGGAAAATGAGGTTTTAGAATATCCCTTTTCCTTTTTCTTTCTCCTTTTTCCAACTCCAAAATCCTAAGTGTCTCCAAAGTTAGAGAGTGGATGAACACCCACTAAGTCTCACAAAGCCCACTAAAAAGGCCTCCAAATTCCTACCCACCGACTAGAAATAAATGTGAGTTGACTAATAGTCCTTGGCCTTCCTTCTTGTCCCCTGTCATTACGTAGAGTTTAACTAGGAGTGTGGAACAAGTTAAGTGCATGTAGCCTTCTCCATTTTTGCCACTTTTGAAAAGTAGCCTTTTTGGAGTGCCATAAATGTGATCTAGACCTTCCTATAGGAAAAATATAACCCCTAATTCAAAGTACCCCCACATGGCTAGCTTATTTTGACTAAAAAGTCACTTTAGGGTCACTTTTAATCCCTCTAAAGTCCAACTAAGGTTTTAATTCGAAATCCAACTTGATGGGAACCCTACATCATATCTATAAGCAAGTGGAATTAACTTTGGTATCCTATTAGGTTGGGTATCTCTTTCCAAGCCCTAATTGACATGTCACTTTCCACATAAACATGACAAGTGTCAAGTGACACCATAAAATGCATTTCACATTTACAAGTGATATATCTAAATCATAAAATAAATTTAATCTAATAAAATACATATGAATTATGTTTACAAATAAAACACATTACAATGAGGTTTCAATCTCTTCAATACATTAAACCTTTTGTTTTCATAGCTGCACATAGGTTTAGACCCGATTCTCTGAATAGTTCCATTGTTTCCACCTGCACACTAAACTTGAGCATCATTAGTCCAAGGAAAAATCACATATATATTTAAAATCAATATTAAATAATTACATACAGTGCTGGACATGCATAATTCAAATTCTAGTTACACTTTCCATTTCCAAGATAATGTTCATACATAGTACTTTGTATAATTCTAACATTATGGTATACTCATCAACATTGTTTCTTAAACTTAAAGCATAATTCATCTAACATTTAATCTAACCATGATTTATTCATCCTTATCAAAATACACATCTGAGCATGTATAAACATAAATAAAATAGTATAATCTGGATCCTAATCAATATCATAAGTAATATCTACATAATATAAATTATCATAAGGCATACATAAAATAAGTCATTGTCCAGTTGATCAAAAGTGTATCAAAATATTGAATCATAAAGTATCAAAATATAAATGTCTTATCAGTGCTATGATGGGTCAAGGTAGGGCCTCACATCCTCCCCCTCTAGGCATGAACTTCCTCTTGGAGTTCATCAAGAAGGTATGGGTACTTTGATCTCATCTATGCTACATCCTCCCATGAGGTCGTGACCTCATCATAACAATCCCACTAGACCCTAACCTAGTCCAGCTCTCAACCTCAAATTGCAAGGGTCCATCAGGCTAAAATGTGAATGGGCTCCAAGGCTAGGTGCCTGTCTGAATTTGCCTATAAGGGATCCCAATCTACAATGTGAAGCTCATCATATATATATTTCTGCAATATAGAAACATGGAACACATCATGGATGTGTGACAGGCTAGGTGGTAGGGCTAGGTGATATGCAATTGGTCCTATCCTCTCCAAGATCTTGAAAGGTCCAACATGGTGAGGCACCAACTTACAGCCATTTCCAAAATAGATTGGACTCTTGTGTGGGTGCACTCTCAGGAAAACACTATCTTCAACCATATACTCTTGATCAATCCTCTTCACATATACATACTTCTTCTATCTATCCTAAGCCTCTCTAAGATGTTGTCTTATCAAAACCACCTACTCCTCTAGATCTCTAACAAATTGAGGCCTAATAGATACTCTATCCTCAATCCTCTCCCAACTTAGTGGTGTCCTTCATGGTCTATCGTACAAACATTGATAAGGTGACATCCTTATAGAAAAATGATGACCATTATTATAGGAAAAATTGAAAATATGAAAGTACTCCTCCCACTTGACCTTATGGCCATCACATAAATGTGAAACATGTCCTCTACTACTAGGTTAACCCACTCCATCTGTCCATCTATCTAGGGGTGGTATGTTGTACTAAAATTGAGCCTAGTGCCCAATGTTACCTGAAGCTCTCTCCAAAAGGAGGATGCAAATAATGAGTCTCTGTCTGATATGATTTTATGAGGAATGCAATGAAGGGTAACATTGTATCACAATAACACGTGTAACTGTTGGCACTATAAAGGTGGTATGAATGGGTGAGAAGTGGGAAACTTTGGTCGATGTTTCGACCATCACCATGATGGCATCATGATGATGAGAGGACATAGGGAGACCAAAAATAAAGTCTATGAAAATAGTATCCCACTTCCACTCAGGTATCTCATTTGGTTACAAGAGTCCACTTGGATGGCTGTGCTCTTCCTTCATCTTATGGCACTCTAGGAATCTAGCAACTATACTGGAAATCTACAATCTCATGCTTGGCTAATGGTACAACCATCTCAAATTAGCATGTAACTTCTTAACCCCTGGATATGCTACATAAGGTGCTATGTGAGCCTCTAGTATGATAAAATCTCATAAATCACTGGTAGAAAGTACATAGATGTGTCTCCTATGGCATAGTAACCCATCAGACACTAATGAATAATCTCCAAATATCCCCTTAAGATGTCTCTGAGAATGGATTAACTGGGGGACCTCTGTATACAACCCATCCTCTAAAAAATGATGTAAAATGCGCTCTCTTAGATCTATACTAGTGGTCATAGATGAGAGCTCATGTCACCTCCTACTCAAGGAATCTGAAACTACGTTGTCCTTCACCTTGATGTAATAAACATCAAAATAATACTCATATAAGAACTCTTGTTATCTCTATTTGAGCATTAGATGTTTTCATTAGTATCAAAGTGGATCAGTTAGTTATCTATGTTGATCAGTCGGTAAAAGGAAGAAATTCAAGCTACAATGTGCTAGTCGGTTAAACAAACAAGCCTTCATATGGAGTATTCATAAGGCAGTACTGAGAATTAAATGGAAATAGGCTTAGGAAACCAGAGAAGTTTTAGCGAGCATCAAATTATACCAATTACCAAGTGTCAGTAAACACCAAGCACACTAGACATCGGGTGCCAATATATTTACTGAGCAGAATTGGTTGTGTTTACTGAGCAATCTAGGAAATGACATAGTAATCAGTTATGGCACATTTATCTATGTAAATGGTTACAATAGATTCATAAAATGTTTTACCAAGATCAAGGATTATTTATTATAGATGTAATCATTAAATGTAGTGATGATTCCTATGTAATAGTCAGATCTAGGTTAATTTTGTATACCATAGATCTTAGGTTTTCCTAAGAAGATGTAAACCTAATTGTTAAGAATAAGGTGTCTCAACCTTGGATAATTCCTATTCTTATTATTTATTTTGTAAAATTTTTTTCTTGCAAATAAGGTAATTAAGTGTGAGTGTACATGTCTCACTACTATGTTTGGGGCCAAATTTTGACAAAAGTTTCTGATGGGTAACTTTTTATTATGAATTTGGTATTTTTTTTTGTAATAAGCCCCGATGATGTTGGTATTCTGATGGGTGTTTAATTGATCATCGAAATTCTGATAGATTCAAAGTATAGATTAAAAAAAAAAAAGTGAAACGACCTCATCATTTCTAGTTCGATTAGATAAAGGGAGCTGGAGAAAAGGAGTGAAAGCTGAGCGCGGGAGAAGGTATGTGATTTCTTCATCTTTCAAGCCTCTAGCATCATATTTGAATGCATTTCATTTTATTTGATCATGAATGCTCTCTAAAATGATTGCATTCTACTGGTGTCATGCCATAGCCAGTGCTTTATCTCTATTATTTGATGTTATTGGTGCTTGTGCTCAAGGATATCGATTCACTGTATTCAAATGTTTGGATTCAGGTTTGTTGATATTACTAGCATATATGTTTAATGACGCCATTATAAATTGTTGTCACTAAAATGACCACATTCTACCAGTGTCATGCCCTAGCCCATGCTTTAACTTGATTATTTGATGTTATTGGTGCTTGTACTCAAGGATATCCATTTTTTTGAAATGTTGACTCTGGTTATCAAATGGATAGCCCATGAGCTTCTAGCTAGGTGCCATTTGTATTGATAGCTTAGGGCATCAAATTTATTGTATCATTTATACTTGATACTTTGTTAAAAGGAAATAGGACAAAGAATGATTTTTACTTAGTTTCTCTATTTTGATCCCTAAGTGGCTTACAACCCTAGAGAAGTATATGCAGATTCATGGATGTAGTTGCAGGATACATAGCAGCCGATAATTCACAATAAATCCATGCATCCAATTTGAATAGCAATTAATACAAAGAAATAAGGTCCTCCAATGGCCCAATCATCTAGACCTTGACTGTCCCCTCAACCAGTGACCCTTCAAAACTAGGTTATCATGCCATCAGTGAGTGATCCTTCATTCTCCTGGTGAGCTTCTAGGTAGGCACCATTTGTATATTTGATAGCTTAGAGCATCAAATGTATATTGTATCATTGATAGTTGAGACTTTTTAAAAAGGAAATAGGACAAAGAATGATTTTGATTTAGTCTCTATATTTTGATCCCTAAGTGGCTTACAATCCTAGAGAAGTATATGGAGATTTACGGATGCAGTTGTAGGATACATAGCAGCCGATAATTTACAAGAAATTCATGCATCTAATTTGAATAGAAATTACTACAAAGAAATAGGGTCCTCCAATGGTGCAATCATCCAGACCTTGACTGTCCCCTCAACCAGTGACCCTTCAAAATGAGGTTATCATCCAATCAGTGAGTGATCCTTCATTCTCCTAGTCTGCCCTACATCCAAACATATTGAAAATACACAATACAATGATAACAAGTCTTTCACAAACCCCCTTCCCTCAAGGAACACTATCAACCATCCCTTCCACATAGCATTTCCCGATTTTATGAGTGGATTGTGCAGGAACAATTAACATTAAACAAGGAGCAAACTCCTCAACACATCTTGGAAACCATTGAATTCAATAATAAATGAAACCTAACACCAACATTATTCCTTCCATAGTTGCAAGATACATAGCAGTCGATAATTCACAAGAAATCCATGCATCAAATTTTTATAAGGATATTCTACTAATCAATAGGAATTTTCTTGAGATGACCAATGATTATGCATTTTGATGGCAGTGTGCTAGTTCAAAAGGATAATATAAATCTGAAACAATTTTTTCTGATTTTCTCAAACTATAAATGTGGTTAAAGGGAAAATATTATGTGGAAAACCCACAAACCAAGCTAGCAAATGATTGTACATCAAATTATTCCTATATTCATTCAAGTATTGCTACTTCAGCTACCTAAACTTTGAGCTTCATCTAGAGGAATGTGTAGCTTTAAGATAGAGTTACTTCTTGGGCTTTACAATAGGGTGAAATATGATCAAGATTTGTTTAGGCTATATCTTTGTTAGTCCCATTGTTAGGTTCTTATAGTTCATGGTTTGAATCTATTATGGTTGTGTAAGGGATTTGTAGATGCTTTTTCTAACATAATTATTGGACACCATGATTGGAACAACTGGTTGTTGGCTATTGTACACGTGAATCATATCTATCAATGGTTCTTTGTGTTCAAGAATTCATTGATCAATCTTTGAGATTGATTGTCCCAGCTTTCAAAAAGTGATAAAAGATATAGTGAGTGCTATCTTTTCCAAGTGTTTTGTGGGTGCCATTATCTTCTAGGAGTAACTGCTGGAACCAAATTATGTTCTTTGCCTCTACTAAATATTGCAGACACAACCATCTTCTTGGTGAAGGGTTTCTTCCATCCCCATGAGGCACTATTGCATGGTTTCCATTCCCTTGTCATATACTGAACCTAATTTAATACAAGTGTGCACTATGTTTGGTTCCATAATTTATGGCCCCTACACTATGGTTGTTAGCCTAATTAAGACAGGTCTACCTTTGCATATAATAAGAGGCCAACATGAAACAAACATCTAGAGGTTAGGGGGTTATTCCCTATCCATAATTTATTATTTAAGTGCTAAGTGATGATGGATATATCATGTAATTCATACCTAGTGTGTCTCTTTCTTTCTCTCCACATTTCACATAAGGATTTTATGTTATAAAATACTAATGAAATCAACTATAGGTCAAATCTAATCAAAATTTCAATATAAAGATTAAAATAGATCTTGAAGAAATATGGAAACCATTTTTGATAGATATTGTACAAACAAAGAGAATACTCCAAAGAGGAAATGCTTCAATGTGGAACAATTGAAGGAAAATATTTTACTTTTATAAGCACATCTGCAATGTTTTTGATATATTTCTGAGATAACAAAACCATAGAAAGAATAGCATATAGAAGAAAGTAAAGAATAATGATCATACTTTGAGATATTGTGGAAAATTAAAGGAAAGAATGCTTGGTGGGGTTATCATGCAATCAGTGAGTGATCCTACATTCCCCTCTTCTAGTGACCCTTTGAAACTGAGTTTTTATTTAGTTTCTCTATTTTGATCCCTAAGTGGCTTACAACCCTAGAGAAGTATATGCAGATTTACGGATGCAGTTGCAAGATACATAGTAGCCGATAATTCACAATAAATCCATGCATCCAATTTGAATAGGAATTAATACAAAGAACTAGGGTCCTCCAATGGCCCAATCATCTAGACCTTGACTATCCCCTCAACCAGTGACCCTTCAAAATTGGGTTATCATGCAATCAGTGAGTGATCCTTCATTCTCCTGGTGAGCTTCTAGGTAGGTGCCATTTGTATATTTGATAGCTTAGGGAATCAAATGTATATTTTATCATTGATAGTTGAGACTTTGTTAAAAGGAAATAGTACAAAGAATGATTTTGATTTAGTTTCTCTATTTTGATCTCTAAGTGGCTTACAACTGTAGAGAAGTATATGCAGATTTACGGATGCAGTTGCAAGATACATAGCAGCTGAAAATTCACAAGAAATCAATGCATCCAATTTGAATAGCAATTAATAGAAAGAAATAGGGTCCTCCAATGGTCCAATCATCGGGACCTTGACTGTCCCCTCAACTAGTGACCCTTGAAAATTGGGTTATCATGCAATCGGTGAGTGATCCTTCATTCTCCCAGTCTGCCTTGCATCCAAACATATTGTAAATACATAATACAATAATAACAAGTCTTTCACAATCCCCTTTCCCTCAAGGAACACTATCAACCATCCCTTCCACATAGCATTTCATTGTTGTATGAGTGGATTGTGTAGGAACAGTTAACATTAAACAAGGAGAAAACTCCTCAACACATCTTGGAAACCATTGAATTCAATAATAAATGAAACCTAACACCAACACTATTCTTTCCATTCACTTCTACCAAGAATAAAGCATTTAATCCATTCAACATTACATATAATCATTAGACAATTACATTTCCTAACTGTGTAGAGGAACAGTCACGACCAAAATGATCAAAACTACTTTCACCCTTGCACAAGCTATTCCTCACTCTTAATGAGTTATAAATATTCCATTGTCTTAGTTTTCCTTGCGAGTTATGATAATTTTTGTAAACATGTCATTGGTTCAGTTTAGTGTATTTATTTTTGTCAGACAAATCTTCATTGTTTTCTGATTGTCTTCATTATATAGTAGCATGTATTAATTGGTTGACAAATAAAGAAGCATTTAGGCAATCAAAAGACAATGAAGATAATTTTAAATGCATCTAACACAATTTTTTTTTTACAAAACTGAACCAATGGCATGTTCACAACAAAGAAATAGAGTGATAATAATATGCTGAAAATTGTATTCTATTTAATACATGTCGAAGGACCAGTCCCAACAATTCTTAAACATACTTTATCTGATATGATGAATTCTTAAACAATTAAGGTTGGAGTAGACATAGTTATTGCACAGCTTTTTTGTGTGGTACAAGGAAGATTTGGCTGATTAAGAGTGAGGCCTTCTTTAGAATCTCATATAAATTTGGCTGATTAAGATGAGAAGAAAAACATAATTCATTAGTTAAATTTTTCAATTTCATGTATTTTTTCTCCTATTTATTAGGTGCATGAGTTGAAGGTTGAATGTAAGAGTCTTATAGTCTTGTGTTACCTTAAATCTCAAGTTTTTGATACTCCTATGATGGTCTTTCTCAACAAGTATTTTATTCTATTGTTGTTTTTTGAATAACATATTGGGAAAATACAAAATTATGTACTTCTATAGGATAGTTAACACAAAATTGAAGCATCAAACAAGACTTGATCAAGTTACAGGTGGAACGTGCACTCAAATAGTAAGTAATTTAGAATAACAAAATAAGTAATCTGTTGTGTCTACATTTTATTATTTTCTAAGATTACATCCATGTTCTATATTCACATAATGGTTCAAAATTGAAAGTTACAATTCGATAAAAGTACTGATGGGTGTTGTTCCCTGCACCCTCAATCAACAACTTGCCCCCATTTTATTTTGATTTACAAACTACTATATTATTTGAATATCTTTCTTTCTTGCCACAATAGGAAAGAGTTTGAGGTGGAAGACTACAATAATAGAAGTGTTTCAATTTGGTATGCTATACTACAACATCATTTCATAACTAAGTTTTCAATTTCTATATATAATTAGGTTATAGATAATCTAAGTGAAGAAGCATCATGTTAGACAATCCAAGTGAAGAAGGTAATGGGGATGCAATCAATAGATTGTGGTCGAACTTTAAAAGAAAAGGCGATGGAAAATGTTATTGTCCCTGCAATAATTGTAAGGGCTTAAACATTAGAAGACTGCTAATCAAAATAGCTAAGAGACATTGTAGGGATAATGGTCACATTGAAGGAGGCTTTGATTATCATGAATTGGTAAGTTTTTCATTATATTTATTTAACAATTAATAAAAATATATGAAATACACCTGATGATAAGATCATTATCATGGTTTATTTGTGTTCATCATTTTAATATAGGTTGACCTCCCTAGGGGAGTACGTTATATGGACCATGGAGGTGCGAATATTGAGAATATGGCTTTGGAAGTGGAGGATCATGGAGGTGCAAATATTGAAGCTGAAGATTATGATCCCATGGAAGATGACAATGATGCGCCAGATGATGGTACTAAGACATTGATCCATGACACATTTGGTATTGGTGCAACTAATGATGATGATCAGGATGATGTTGATGTCATCCATGATATACCTCTACTTGAGAAGGCAACCACACCCCTTTATGAAGGCTCCCAAACAACTCTTCTCTTTGTTGTATTGTTGTTGTTGAACTTGAAGGTTATGAATGGTTTATCCAACACAACAATGTCATGTATGCTACGGTATGTCATATATGTCATTATAGTAATTAAATGGTGAAACATGTACCATAAATATTGTTAATATTAACAACATATATTTTTTTCTATAGATTGATAGGTGAGTTCTTGTTACCACCATCGAATATTCTCCCTCGCTCATACCGAGAATTATGTGCCACTATGAAAGATATTGAAATAGAGTATCAAGCAATATATGCTTGTCTCAATGATCATATTATTTATCGTAAAGAACATGAATTTGCAATAGAATGACCTAAATGTCATATGAGTAGATATCAAATAGATCAAATAACATAAAAGGTGCCTCACAAGGTTCTTCGTTACATCCCCATTATACCACATTTGCAAAGATTATTTAGGTGTAGTAGCTTGGCACAATTTATGGATTACCATGCATGCAATAGGAGTCAAGATGACATTATTCGAACGCCTATGGATGGTTCTATATTTAAGGACATAGAGAAAAAGTGGCCACACTTTATCGAAGAACCTCAAAATCTCAAGCTTTCAGTGGCAACGGACGATGTCAATCCATTTGGAGAGCTAAGATCTATTTGCACTATTTGGCTTGTTTTTGTCATCAACAATAACATTCCTCCATGGATGTCAATAAAGAGGGAGCACATTATGTTGGCAATGATTGTTCTAGGTATCTGATCATTTAATAGTTATCTGCATGTAATTATAAATCTTGTAGTAAAATGGTCACAATAATTATGTAATGTTGTTGTTCATTCAACTAGGTAAATACCAAGTTAAAGATATGAATGTTTATATTGAGCCTCTTATCGACGAGTCGGTGGAGTTATGGAAAGGTGTCACTATGTATGACATCTTTAGACTAATAGGAGACATACAATTTCAATTCCATGCAATGCTTGTATAGACAATACATGATGCCCTAGGGCTCACACATTTTTCTAGTATGTTATGGTGAATTCAAGTTGCACATGATAATTCTAAAAATAAAAATTCACATATTTAATCCAATTATATCATTACCTTGTAGGTCTTCAAACAAAGGGAAAATTTGCATGTCCAGTTTGTGGTCCAAAGATGAAATCTCATTATTCAAAAAGTTTAGGAAAGTAGGTGTTTGATGAGTATAGACACTTTCTCCACAAAAATCATAACTATTGAATTACTGAAAAACATCTTTTCAATGGAAAATAAGAGACTACATCTAAGCCATGAAGAATGACACCTCACTTATGGAAGTTGGAATATAATAGAATTAATCATCAAGGTACTACCATTCTACCTAATGGTTTATGTTTGGAATTTGTATATTTTTATTATGTTTTGTTTGCTAATTATGTGATTGATGATCATGAATGTCATCAAGGAAACACTACTGAGCACCTTCCAAAGGGACTAAAGAGTTATCCTAAACAATTTAGTAGGTTTCCCTACTATGAGAAACTACTTGATGTGTATTTGTTTGATACTATGCATATTGGAAAGAATGTAACAGGGACATTGTGGAAGATATTGGATGGAAGGCGTGACAAAAAAAAAATTGTCAAAATTTGTAGCGACATTCATGAATCCATTCATGCAATGAAAAATTTCATTGAATAAAATAGAAATGGAGAATGGATTAATACAAGTGCCCTTCCTTGGTTATTAACAGAACAACAAGGTGATGCCATAAAAGAAGTCATACGAAAAATTTAATTTCCCACAGGATTTGCTGCAAACATAAGCAATACCATATCAAAGAAAGGTGAATTTGGTCCAGGGTTGAAAATGCATGATTGGCATACCTCTATCAAGGTAAGTCATGTTCTTTGGTATTTACAATATATTTGTAAACTGCATGTACTTCTCATTGCATTATATGAGAAAAGAATGACATGATTATTTTTATAATTGTTGTAGTACGTGCTACCCCTATCTCTCCCAGAGAACTTCAAAAATAACATCAAACAAGTGATATACGATCTTGGAAAATACATGAGGTAAGTAATGATATCTATTCAATTTGTTGTGTATATATATATATATATATATATATATATATATATATATATATATATATATATATATATATATTCGGATATCTTGGGATCTCGACACCATTAGAAAATTTGAAGGGGAGTACTTGGTGGGGGAAGGCAGAATGAGGAAAGTGAGAGGTAATAAATTATAAGATGTTATTGTAGCTATTAATTAATTCTTAATCTTCAAAATTAATTGGTTGTAAGTCATCTATTTATTTTTTCATAAAATGTGTATAAATTAATGCAATACATTTCATCATCTATTTATTTATTTTACATGCATTAATTTATACATGTTTTACATATTTTTGCAGGTCAAACACCACAAGGCTATGCTTCACAATGGTCATAAATTTCGCATAAAAAATTTGGATGACACAAAGAAAACTTGTGATTCTGGGATAAGTGCAGTCTTTCAAGTGACTAATAGTTCATCTAGAAATGACTTACATCCTCGAGAGTCTGAAAATTGATACTATGGCATTTTGGATGATATACTTGAGTGTGATTTTAATTCCTTCAGATTAGTTCTCTTTGTCATCAGATGGTATAGGCTACGACTTAATCAAAATGATCCTGATAGAACTGTTATTAAACATGACAATGGATTTCCAATGATTAATACAAGGTGGTTTGAGCCAGTTGGAGATGAACCCTATGTTCTTCCAAGCCAATGTGAGTAGGTATTTTACTCAGAGGTTCCGCATAAATCAGGTTGGTCATTTTTTGTTAGACATGATCCAAGAGAAAGGACGATGAGGTATAATGTGATGGAAGAAGATTGCAAACAACTCAAAGATGATGTAGATGATGATCATGAACAATAGTTAATCGATGATGTTCCTGATGCAACTTTTCTTGAAGAAGAAGAAGATGATGATGATGATGATGATGATGTTGCAGATGATGATGATGATGATGTTGATGCCGATGATGATGAGGATGACGAAGATGAAGAAAATGATGGTGGTGGTGTGATGATGTCGATGTCAACGATGATCATGGTGATTAGTTGGATGAAGAAGAAGATGAATGACATGAATGAAATGTACAGTTACGTGATCACTGTTTAATCTATTTAATATTGATTTCTTGATAGAAATGTGCAGTTATGCAATCAATGCTTAATCTAATTAATTTGTGATGTACTTACTATGGGATGCTTATGGTTTTTAATGTACTTACTATGTGGTTTTGAGTATATGTATCATGAGCTTTTTAGATAACATTAGATAATTGAATTACATATGTAGGTACCCAGACTCCTTTCACAAGCATCCCACATAGTCTCATGGATCAACAGGTATAAGTCAATACACCCTATAGAGATTAATGTATTTCACAATTTGCAAAATATCTCGCATTACTTTCTGAGGCCAGACAAATTGACCTCGATGTTAATGATGTGACTAGATCAGGTAAAGAGCTATAGGATTATGGCCTGTAAAGTACTGAAATACTTTAAAATGTTTAAATTTTTTTTAATTATAATAAAATGTTTTTAATTTAACCCTTTTATATGTTATTGCAGATGAACCCCCTTTGCATCAATAGAGAACTAGGTGTGCATTGAGATCTAATGAGAGGGCATATGATCATGATGATGATATCAATACTCATCTTAACAATTATATCTTAAAAACTAGAAGTCAAAAGAAAAAAAAGAAATGATTCTCATCTATGCACCTTAATTGATAATGAATGATTTTTATATGTTAATGAATTTAATTATGTGGTAGTGAATGTTCATAAATTTTATAATGTGTTAATGAATGTTATTGTGTGATAATTAATGAATGTCACATTTTATTAATGTGTGAATGAATGTTATCATGTGATAATTAATGAATGTTACATTTTATTAATGGATGAAATAATGAATGAATGTTAAATGTTAATGGGGAATTTAGAGTGATGTTAGGGGGGGGGGGGGAGGGTGGGGCCAAATGAGATTCCACCTTCATGTGGTTGGCCCTATTTAGTACAGAATATAAAGCTATTCTCGAAACAAAGTGAAGCTCAATAAGTTTGTTCCTTATATAGGGTCTCAAGTGTAGCTTTTATCCCACTCTCAACATTGCAAGGCTTCAAGTGGTGTTCTAATATTGGTTTCTCCATCTCCCACTGACATCTTGCCTTTCTCCTAAGAACTCTCACTGAGCTATGATACATGGATGACCAGAAGATGTCCCTTGCAGGCTACACATATATAATATGGTAGATCTAGGGAAAAAATATACTACAACATAGAATGAGTCAACTTGAATCTATAGTTTCTTCATTCACAATGAAAATTCAAATTACAAGCCATATTTTAGATTTAATATTCATATTTATCTTCATCATGATCATAGCCATCATGGTCAACATTTGGTTCAACTTCATTTGAACCACACTTCATGTCGGGTACCATTATAAGGCATGGAGTGTGGTCATACCCATGTTACCATAATAATGAGTTAGCCTATAAAATTATGAATAAAATACCTCATGTATCATATTTATAATACTACAAGTGTACCCAAGATTGGCCCAGGCACCCAAGTTCCTACCAAAGGAACCCAAGTCGAACCCAGAGGAGAACAAAAGTAGAATTGGAACCCAACTTCAAACAAAGAACCAGATAACTTAGATTTTTTCTACTTCAAGTTTATTTTTGAATTCTTCTCCAATTCCAACTTGATTATTCCATATTTTGTTTTCCAATTTTCCTTCTTCCTCGCTCCAAATTCAAGGATCACCACCCATGACTTATGTTGTTATTTCCTTTTACTAATTGTGCTATTTCAAGGATCACCACCCATGACTTGGTTAAGATGATGAATGCTGGCAATGCCTTTATTACCAAGGAATCACCACCTGCCATTAATGAATATCAATGATCATTTTTTCCTAAGGGTAATCACTATTTTTGTATGCTAATCACCCAAGTCTTTGGCTATGATTTGCATGCTGTGAGGTTTGCTACAAGTGGGGGTATGACATGCTGGTTGGATTATAACATATTGACACTTACAACATGAAGAAGACAAATGATTAAATAGAAAGAGAGGACCAACTGAACCATCTTGTGGTCAGTCTATATCACATTGAGAAATAATGTCAAGACTCAAGAATCAAAACAATCAAAAGTTTCTTCAAGACCATGAATGACCAACAACATTCCATTAGAAAAAAAAACACTAATCTATATTATCATTAAGCCATAAAATATGTTTTTAAAGTTTAGAAGCATCACAAGAACTTTCAAGAAACATAGTACTATCCAAGGACCAAAATGAATACCCTCCAAATGATTATGATTGTGTTGATGTTGATGTCTATAATTTATGGCTAATGATTATGATGATGTTGATGTTGATGTTGATGTCTATAATTTATTTCACTTACTGATGCTTGCCTAGATTGAATTTTGAATTGCCAAGCTGGAGAATGCTTTCAAAGTTTAGGGTCTGTTCTACATGATACTCTTAGTTATAGCTCAAATGCAACTCAACATATTTTTGATGCTAGGAAACCCACTACAGAAACTCATTCGCGGGTGAAATTTAATGCTATGAATCTTGGCATTGTTAATGTTATTACTTTTCCTCACATTTCATATTTGTGAAAATGTTTCTTGGCACTATCTTATTCTTATTACAATGTTCTTTGTTGTGGGGCTGGAGGTCAATCTTCATTGTCTTCATTGTGGGGGACAGTGAATATTTCTCTGACAAATAGTAGGTCTTCTTTAGTATCTTATAATAACATGCTAAACTGATAAAGGTGTTATGGGAATTTAATCTACAATTACTAATAGACTAAGCATATTATTACTATGCTTAATGTTCCATTTAAATGCATTTAACACAAAAAACAAATTTACAAAACTGAACCAATGGCATATTTACAGCAAAGATGTGTTGAGGAGTTTGTTCCTTGTTTAATGTTAATTGTTCCTACACAATCCACTCATACAACAATGAAATTCTATGTGGAAGGGATGGTTGATAGTCTTCCTTGAGGGAAGGGGGATTTTGAAAGACTTTTTATCATTGTATTGTGTATTTCTAATATGTTTCAATGTAGGGAAAACTGGGAGAATGAAGGATCACTCATTGATTGCATGATAACCCCACCAAGCATTCTTTCCTTTAATTTTCCACAATATCTTAGAGTATAATTATTATTCTTTACTTTCTTCTATATGCTATTCTTTCTATGGTTTTGTTATCTTAGAAATATATCAAAAACATTGTAGATGTGCATATAAAAGTAAAATATTGTCCTTCAGTTGTTCCACATTGAAGCATTTCCTCTTTGGAGTATTTTCTTCCTTTGTACAATATCTATCAAAAATGGTTCCCACATTTCTTCAAGATCTATTTTAATATTTATATTGTGATTTTGATTAGATTTGATCTATAGTTGATTTCATTAGTATTTTATAACATATACTGCTAATGTGAAATGTGGAGAGAAAGAAAGAGACACACTAGGTATGAATTACACGATATACCCATCATCACTTAGCACTTAGATAATAAATTATGGACAAGGAACAACCCCCTAACCTTTGGATGTTTGTTTCATTTTGGCCTCTTATTATATGCAAAGGTAGGTTTGTCTTAATTAGGCTAACAACCACAGTGTAGGGGCCATAAATTATGGAACCCAAAATAGTGCACACTTGTATTAAATTAGGTTCAGTATACTACAAGGGAATGGAAACCATGCAATAGTGCCTCATGGGGATGGAAGAAACCCTTCACCAAGAAGATGGTTGTGTCTGCAATATTTACTAGAGGAAAAGAACATAATTTGGTTCCAACAATTACTCCTAGAAGATAATGGCACCCACAAAACACTTGGAAAAGATAGCACTCACTATATCTTTTATCACTCTTTTAAAGCTGGGACAATAAATCTCAAAGATTGATCAATGAATTCTTGAACACAAAGAACCATTGACAAATATAATTCATGTGTACAATAGCCAACAACCAGTTGTTCCAATCATGGTGTCCAATAATTATGTTAGAAAAAGCATCTACAAATTCCTTACACAACCATAATAGATTCAAACCATGAACTATAAGAACCTAACAATGGGACTAACAAAGATACAGCCTAAAAAAATCTTGATCATATTCCACCCTATTGTAATTCTCAAGAAGTAACTCTATCTTAAAGCTACACATTCCTCTAGATGAAGCTCAAAGGTCAGGTAGCTGAAGCATAGCAATACTTGAATGAATATAGGAATAATTTGATGTACAATCATTTGCTAGCTTGGTTTGTCAGTTTTCCACATAATATTTTCCCTTTAACCACATTTATAGTGTGAGAAAATCAGAAAAAAAAAGTTTCAAATTTATATTATCCTTTTGAACTAGCACATTGCCATCAAAATGCATAATCATTGGTCATCTCAAGAAAATTCCTATTGATTAGTAGGATATCCTTATAAAAATTTGATGCATGGATTTCTTGTGAATTATCGACTGCTATGTATCCTACAAGTATGGAAGGAATAGTGTTGGTGTTAGGTTTCATTTATTATTGAATTCAATGGTTTCCAAGATGTGTTGTGGAGTTTGTTCCTTGTTCAATGTTAACTATTCCTACACAATCCACTCATACAACAGTGAAATGCTATGTGGAAGGAATGGTTGATAGTGTTCCTTGAGGGAAGGGGGATTGTGAAAGACTTTTTATCATTGTATTGTGTATTTCCAATATGTTTGGTTGCAGGGTAGACCAAGAGAATGAAGGAGCACTCACCAATTGCATGATAACCCAGTTTTCAAGGATCACTGGTTGAGGGGATAGTCAAGGTCTAGATGATTGTGCCATTGGAGGACCCTATCTCTTTGTAGTAATTGCTATTCAAATTGGATGCATGGATTTCTTGTGAATCTACATATACTTTCTATGGTTGTAAGACACTTTCTGCATATGTATCCTGCAACTACATCCATCCTACAACTACATCCATAAATCTGCATATGCTTTCTATGGTTGTAAGACACTTAGAGATCAAAATAGAGAAACTAAATCAAAATCATTCTTTGTCCTATTTCCTTTTAACAAAGTCTCAACTATCAATGATACAATATACATTTGATGCCCTAAGCTATCAAATATACAAATGGCACCTACCTAGGAGCTCACTAGGAGAATGAAGGATCACTCACTGATTGCATGATAACCTAGTTTTGAAGGGTCACTGGTTGAGGGGACAGTCAAGGTCTAGATGATTGGGCCATTGGAAGACCCTAGTTCTTTGTATTAATTTCTATTCAAATTGGATGCATGGATTTATTGTGAATTATCGGCTGCTATGTATCCTGCAACTGCATCTGTAATTCTACATATACTTCTCTAGGGTTGTAAGCCACTTAGGGATCAAAATAGAGAAACTAAATAAAAATCATTCTTTGTCCTATTTCCTTTTAACAAAGTATCAACTATCAATGATACAATACATTTGATGCCCTAAGCTATGAATACAAATGGCACCTAGCTAGAAGCTCATGGGCTGTCCATTTGATAACCACAGTCAACCTTTCAAAAAAATGGATATCCTTGAGCACAAGCACCAATAACATCAAATAATAGAGTTAAAGCATGGGCTAGGGCATGACACCCATAGAATGCGGTCATTTCAGTGACAACACTTTAGAATGTGGTCCTTTGGCATGTATTAAACAGAATAGAATTTTCAGCATATTATTATCATTCTATTTCTTTGTTGTAAAGATGCCATCGGTTTAGTTTTGTAACTTCACTATTGTATGAGTGGACTATGTAGGAATAGTTAACATTAAACAAGGAGAAAACTCCTCAACACATCTTGGAAACTATTGAATTTAATACTAAATGAAACCTAATACCAACAGTATTCCTTCCATTCACTTCTACCAAGAATAAAGCATTTAATCCATTCAACATTACATATAATCATTAGACAGTAACATTTCCTGACTGTGTAGAGGAATAGTCATGACCAAAATGATCAAAACTACTTTCACCCTTGCAAAAGCTATTCCAAACTTCAAGTAAAATGAGCAATATGCTATATCAAATCATTCATATTCATAGTAACCATTCAAAGGATCATTTTGTAAATGAACCCTCTGACTGTACCCCTGTGGCAGAGAAAGGAAACCTCAAAATAGAGAAAGGAAACTTAGTAAAACCAGTCTATGCCGATGTTTGTGAGGGTACAGTCATGATAAGTGCCTCTCAAACCTCTCCAAACATGTAAGATTTTCTTTAAATACTTTATTGATCTCTTCTAAACATTAACCAAATCAAACCTACATTTGAATCCACACACAATAACCCCAAAATGAAGGGTTTTGTATCCTTTAATGAATCTTAGTCACTGGTAGTGCATGGATAGTCAAACTAGTAGTCTCCAAAGAATTCAATAAGTGACTGGATTGTATTTTATACACACTATTCCTTCCATTCACTTTTACCAAGAATAAAGCATTTAATCCATTCAACATTACATATAATCATTAAATAGTTACATTTCCTAACTGTGTACTAGAGGAATAGTCAGGAAATGTAACTATCTAAATGATCCAAACATTTGAAAATAGTGAATCAATATCCTTGAGCACAAGCACCAATAATATCAAATAATGGAGATAAAGCATGGGCTAGGGCATGACACCAGTAGAATGTGGTCATTTCAGAGAGCATTCATGATCAAATAAAATGCAATGCATTTGAAATTTGCAGTCGAATATGATGCCAGATGCTTGAAAGATGAAGAAATCACATACCTTCTCTCATGCTCAGCTTTCGCTCCTCTATCCAATCGAAATAAAAATGATGAGGTCGTTTCAAATTTTTTTTCATAGCCAAATCTTCCTTGTACCACACGAAGAACATACCATTGGTACAGTTTTGTAATTTGTTTTGTGTAATTAGTAATTGGTAGATTAAATGTAGATAACACCTTTATCAGTTTAATTAGCATGTCATTATCATATCAGATAAAGTATGTTTAAGAATTGTTGGGACTGGTCCTTTTGCATGTATTAAACATAATAGAATTTTTAGCATATTATTATCAATCTATTTCTTTGTTTTAAACATGACATTGGTTCAATTTTGTAGATTTGTTTAATTTGTTAAATGCATTTTTCATGAGGAGGGGTCTTGTTCTCATGAGATTGATGAAGATTGTGCACCTCAAAAACCAATTCATAAGGTACTAATCATGTTTCCTATTCACTTATATTTTTGGATTGGTAAATCTCCTTATAATTTTCATGTCCTTTCTTTTGATTACTATGGATGAGATATATATCTTACATTTAACATTCAACTTCTTTACATTTTAGAACATGTAGTGTGTTTTTTGAGGATTTTACCAAATCAAATTTTAACATAAACCGAAAACACCAAACCGATATCTTGCCCTTTCAACTTGACAAAATATTTGCATTTGACCAATAACTACAAGCAACTGAATGATAAATCCACATACTTCTATCTTTGTAAAATACTTGGAACATCAAAAATATGGCTAAGTGGCTACCGCCATGATTTTTATCTACTAAATATGGGAAAAAAAACACCAAAAAAAATCAAATAGAAAACATGATTGGTCATTTCAGAGAGCATTCATGATCAAATAAAATGCAATGCCTTCTCTCACGCTCAATCAACTTTCACCTGCTCATTTTCTCCCATTCCTTTTCTCTACAAATGAAATAAAATTGATTTGGCCATTTCAAAACAGTGAATCAATATCCTTGAACATAAGCACCAATAACATCAACTATTTTGATCTGTGGGTACCCTAATTTTGGCAAGAGTTCTTTTATTAATAAGATTACTCTGCAAGCTTGAAGAAGTGATATATTTTGGCAAATGAAGAGTAGAAAGATGATGATATTCATAAGATCATGGATGGACACAATGTTGCAGACAGAATGGGAAGACATCTTTCTAGACTGGCCCTTGATCCTTCAAAAATTGGGGTAGGATCCAAACCCAGGCTAAAAAGATGTCTTCCTTTCTATTGTGGAATTATCCCTTCTTTGGCCTACACTCATTCCTCTTCTGAAAAAATGGTTATCTAGAAACTTTGGATACTATTTCTCATCCATGCATGAAATGTGCTAGTGATCGTATAAAATTACTTTAGGCCTCTAGTATTGATGAGATGTACAAGTGTAAAATGTTTTTGTGAGATTGGGATCAATTTGTGCAGTGTACATAAATGCAAGGCGGTGATTATTGTTGACGATCGATAGGTAGCTAGGATAGTAGCTAGGACTAAAGATAATATAGCTCAAGAGACCATCATAGGTTGTCTCTTTCTTCGGTCTATATTATTGATAGAATGTTTTACCTTTCATTAGCTCATCAAATCTAGGGATTTGAAAGAATTTAATAGAATATTTTCATGACAATGTATATTATTTAAGTTGACGTTGCATGAATTTATCTACTTCACGCACTTGTATACTATGAAGATGATGATAAAGAATCATCTCCTCCCATGGCCAGGCTTCTTTATCACCGTCCTCATAGTCTAAAAGTGCGTGAAGTAGATAAATGCATGCAATGTCAACTTAAATAATATACATTGTCATGAAAATATTCTATTAAATTCTTTCAAATCCCTAGATTTGATGAGCTAATAAAAGGTAAAACATTCTGTCAATTATATAGACCAAAGAAAGAGAGAACCTATGATGGTCTCTTGAGTTGTTTTATCTTTAATGTGCATATCTGTCAATTTTTTGACACTTAATAATTAATTTTGATAGAAGTGCTATGCATTCGACAGATAAATGTTGGAAACAATTATCTGAAGGAAATTGCTACTCAAATTATGTATTGTCTTTGATGTCACACAATGTCATAGTCTGCAGCAATCAGTTCCTACCGAGCTTAGTCGGTCGTCAAAGGAAATTTAGTGTTTACCAAGTTCAGTCCCTCGTCAAAGAAAATTCAATGTTTACCGAGTTCAGTCGGTCGTCTAAGAAAATTCAGTGTTTACCGAGTTCAGTCGGTTATCGAAGGTAAAGGATTGTCGGTGTTTACCGAGTTCCCTCAGTCTCCGAAAGATTGTAGAAAGTTATGGTCACTGAGCACTGTCAGCCCTTGAAGGATTTTTGCAAATAGAGTTTGCTTAATTCAGCCGACTGTTATACTAAATAATGTCGATTTGACAAATCTAAAATCATATAAATAAAAGGTCAAATGTGAAAAATAAAAAAAGAATTACAGCAGAAGATTTACAGAAGAAAGATAGGAAAGGTGTGTGCGAATTTGAAGGATGTTCAAATATCCTTAAGGTGCAGCAGAGATTTATTCAATCAGGAAGGATCACACTTATGCAGAACAGAGATCTGTAATCAACAAGGTAGTTGCATTATTATATAGGTCATTTTTCATTGTTACCTTCTTATCATTGTAACAGTGAATTCTAAATCTCTTAACTGAGTTGGTTTAACAACCATATTGTAAATCCTCTAACAAGGTGACAATTCCATTGAATTGTTTTCAAGACCTCTTACCAGGCCACTCCTAGCAGGGTGATTAAATCCTCTAACAAGGTCACACCTAACAATGTGTTTTGTAACCTTTTACCGGGTTGGTTTCTAACCGGGCATCACTTCAGAAAAGTGAAAATCAGTATCTAGATACATTGGTGGTTTTTCCCATATTGGGTTTCCATGTTAAATCTTGTGTCTCTTGTGTTCTTAATTGCTATCTTAATCATACACTAGTGCTGATGAATATCTAAAAGATAATTTTGCTAATACTTTCTGCATCTTCAAAGTTACTGCAATCTATTTAGCGAGTGCTAAAACAGATAACATTTTTAAGATATCCTAAGGGTTCTAGAAAGAAATAATTGTGAAGTGTTTTATGGTTGACTGATTCACACCCCCCCCCCCCACTCTTAGTCACTTCATCCATATTCCATCAATTGGTATCAGAGCTTTTGGTGCTTGCAGGAAGGGTTTCAAGGACCTAAGCTAAAGATTAGGATGTCTTACAAGAGGGAAATTCCAAAGCTCAACAAAGATAAATTTTTAGCATGGCAAGGTCTCATGTGACTTCATCTGGCTTCCATTGGTGATTCAGGATGAAAATACATTGATGAAGAATACACAATTCCTACTGGCGCATTAACTATTGAAGATATTGCAGAGAAAAAGACTCATAATACCATGATGATAGACATTGCATCTGCTCTCAGCTATGAAGAATTTGATGATATTAAAGAATGCACTACTGCATATGAAATGTGGATGGCACTGAAGAAAATATATGGTGGTGATGCAAATGTGAAAAGAGCCAAAGCAGAAAGCCTAAGAGGACAGTTTGACAAGATGAATATGAAGGAAGATGAAAACATTGCAAAATATGTTGAAAGAATCAAAGCAAGTGTAAGTGCAATTAGAGCTTCTGGAGGAACAATCTCAGATGAAACTGTTATAAGTAAGGTACTCAAAACATTACTCCCTATCTATGCAATAAGAGTATCTACTATTCAAGAAAGAAGATGTGAAACAAACCACAATATAACTTTGGATGCTTTAGTTGGAAGATTGACAGCCTTTGAATTAGACAACTATGACAACTATGTTCCTAGTTCCAAAAATATTGAATCAGCATTTGAGGCCAAGGTTTCACTAAAGAAGAACAAGAAAATTAAAGAAGTTCAGTCAGAAAGTGAAGAAGTATCAGAAGAAAGTTCTGATAGTGATCTTGAAATTGTAGAAGCATTACTTGCAAAGAAGTACTCTAGAGGGAAAGGTAAATATAAAGGTAAAACTTCTTTAATCTATTTTTCATGTGAAGAAATTGGACATATTGCAGCTAGGTGCCCAAACAAGCAAGTCAAGGAAGAGAAGAGAGGTCACAAGTACTATGGCAAAAAGAATTTCAAATCATTCAAGGATAAAGGTAAGAAAACATGTTTTATGGCTAAAGATTCTGATGATAGTGAAGAAGAAATTGTCTTTATTGCTATAAAAGATGAATCCGATGATGATGAAGATAAGATGGCACTTATTTCTCATATAAGCAAAGATGATATATGGATAATAGATAGTGGATGTTCACACCACATGACTGGTGACAAGACAAAATTTGAATATCTAGAAGAGTGTGATAGTGGTAATGTAAGATTTGGAAACAATGAACCTTGTTGTATAAAAGGAAAAGGAAGAATCTCATTAACCAAAGAACTCATATGTGATAATGCTTATTGGGTTGAAGGACTAAAACATAATCTTCTAAGTGTAGCACAGCTAATCAACATTGGTTTCAAGGTTGAATTCATGAATGGTCAAGCAAGACTGCTGGATGAAAAAGGAAAACTCATTGGATCAGGAAAACAAACAAAAGGTAACTTATTTTATCTTGATCTCAGTGAATATTCATGCCTTATTGCTCAAATTGAAGAAAATTGGCTATGGCACAAAAGTTTATGTCATGTGAATTTTGATAACATGATAAAAATAAGCAAATTCAAGAAGGTTAGAGGCATTCCTACTTTGAAGAAACCTAATACTGGTCTATGTAAGAATTGTCAGATTGGCAAAATGAGTAAAACTAGTTTCAAGAGTAAGAACTATCAGTCTAAAGAAATTTTGGAAATTGTGCATACTGATTTATGTGGACCTATTAGAATACAAAGCTATACTGGAGATAAATTCTTTATTCTTTTCGTTGATGATTATTCTAGAATGATGACTGTTATGTATTTAAGAGAAAAATCAGAAGCATTTGAAAAGTTCAAATGGTACTTAGCAAGAGTGGAAAAGGAAACAGGGAAAAGATTGAAATGCTTAAGATCAGATAGAGGTGGTGAATTCATCTCCCATGATTTTAACAACTTTTGCATTGAAAGAGGAATCAAAAGACAGGTATCAGCTCCTAGAACTCCTGAGTAGAATGGAATAGCAGAAAGAAGAAACAGATCTATTATGGATTGTGCAAGGACTCTAATGATAGAAAAGAACATCGCTATAAAGTACTGGAAGGAAGCTATCAGCACTGCAGTTCATACCTTGAACCGAGTACAATTGAAGAAAGACACATTCAAAACTCCTTATGAATTATGGTATGGCTATAAACCCAATGTAAGTTACATGAAAATATTTGGTAGCAAGTTTTATATCTTAAAAGAATCCAGAAGAAATAAATTTGATGTGAAAAGTGATGAAGGAATATTTCTAGAATATTCTAGCAAAATCAAGGCATACAAATGTCTGAACTTATCTACTCACAAAGTCATAGAAAGTATACATGTAAAGTTTGATGATTTTGCAGAAAAGACTGAAGAAGAAAGCAAAAGGGAACCTGAGAACTACAGAAGATTCATTTACATTGAACCTGAAACATTGGCAGACACAACTATCAATGAGGAAACTATATCTACCGAGCCAAGCACAGTTACCGAGTCACAAACCGAGTCACGGGAAGAAGTTCAAACTGAGTCACAAGAAGAAATTCAGACCGAGTCTCAGCCTGAAGTTACGGAGCAAATATCTACCGAGCCTGAGGAACCTGAAGAAGAGATCCTAGAAGACAACAACATGAATCATTCAAAAAGCAAGGAACCTACACTAGCCAAATATGTCAAAAGACATCATGCACCAGATCAAATTATTGGAAACAAATCAAATGGTACTATGACAAGAAGCAAGCTAAAAGGTACATGTCTTCTTACTGACTTTGAACCTAGAAATATCAAAGATGCATTGGAAAATGAAATTTGGATTGAAGCAATGAATGAAGAATTAGAACAAATACAAAAGAAAAAAACATGGACTCTTGTACCTAGACCTAAAGATAAGAATGTAATTGGAACAAAATGGGTATTCAGGAATAAGCTAAATGAAGATGGTCAAGTATCTAGAAACAAAGCTAGACTGGTATGTAAAGGTTATTCTCAGGAAGAAGGTATTATGGAGAAACTTTTTCTCCTGTTGCAAGATTAGAAGGTGTAAGAACTCTACTTGCTTATGCAGCACACAAATGATTTAAGGTATATCAGATGGATATAAAATCTGCATTTCTCAATGGAATTCTTGATGAAGAAGTCTACATTGAACAACCTGAAGGTTTTGTTGATCTAGATAAAAAGGACATGGTCTGCAGGTTAAACAAAGCATTGTATGGTTTGAAACAAGCTCCTAGAGCATGGTATGAAAAACTCCATAACTATTTGATTCAAATTAATTTCAAAAGAGCCAATGATAACAGCAATCTGTATATTAAAGAAGGACCGGATGACAAAATTGTATTGGTAGAAATATTTGTAGATGATACTATATTTACAGGGAATGAGGATCAGTGCAAAGAATTTTTAGAGAAAATGAACAAAGAATTTGAAATGTCTATGTTTGGTTTAATAAAATTCTTTGTTGGTCTTCAAATTCAGCAAAGCAAGAATGGTATATACATTACTCAATCTAAATACATTAAGGAAATACTTAAGAAGTTTGGTATGGAAGATTCAAAACCAGTTGGTACACCCATGTGTACTGGACTGAAACTTACCAAAAATGATGATTCAAAAGAAGTTGATCAGACCCTATACTGATCTATGATTGGAAAATTGCAGTATGTAGTACATACAAGACCTGATATTGACTTAGCAGTCGGTATAGTAGCTAGATTCTCAGCAAAACCTAAGGAAAATCATATGATGGCAATCAAAAGAATCTTAAGATACTTAAGAGGAACTGAAGAATATGGTTTGTGGTATAAATTTGGAGGCAATCTAGACTTAAAAGTGTTTACTGATGCTGATTGGGAAGGGAACATTGATGACAGAAAAAGCACAAGTGGTGGAGCATTTTTTCTTGGAAAAAGACTAGTATCTTGGACTAGTAAAAAGCAAAATTGTACATCTCAATCCACAGCTGAAGCAGAATATGTTGCTACTGCAGTAAACTGTTCAAATATTGTTTGGTTCAAACAGTTATTAGAAGGTATGAAGGTTGAAATCAAAGAACCAATTGTTATATTTTGTGACAATACCAGTGCAATAAACATTTCAAAGAATCCAGTGATGCATTCCAAAACCAAACACATTGCTATTAAATATCACTTTGTCAGAGAATTGGTGCAGGAAAAGGAAATCAGATTAGAATATATTCATACAAAAGAACAGATTGTAGAAATTTTTACCAAACCATTACCTAAGGATGCATTTGTGTTTCTAAGAGGTAAGTTAGGGGTCATTCCCCTATCCAAGGCTCACTAAATATAGTTTTAGTGATGCATCAACCAGAACATGATTGAAAATCAACCAGTTGATGCAGCATATTCAAGGAATCATTGCATATGAATTAGTACTTAAGGTACATTAATTTACACCGGTAATATGTGAATTGTCTTTGGCATGTGTTGTCAAAGAGGGAGTGTTTTCTATGTCTTTGCTATTACTTCAACAAATTTTCAATAGTCAAGAAGGAAGAATTTTCAGGATAAAAGAAGTTTGCTGACAAAGGGAGATTTGAATCTGAACCGAGCTAATTCTTTCAAATTTCTTATGCTATAAAATATTATGTTGCCATCAATGCCAAAGAGGGAGATTGTTGGAAACAATTGTCTGAAGGAAATTGCTACTCAAATTATGTAATGTCTTTGATGTCACACAATGTCATAGTCCGCAGGAATCAGTTCCTACCGAGCTCAGTCGGTCGTCAAAGGAAATTTAGTGTTTACCGAGTTCAGCCGGTCGTCAAAGAAAATTTAGTGTTTACCGAGTTCAGTCGGTCGTCTAAGAAAATTCAGTGTTTATCGAGTTCAGTCGGTTATCGAAGGTAAAGGATTGTCGGTGTTTACCGAGTTCCCTCGGTCTTCGAAAGATTGTAGAAAGTTATGGTCACCGAGCACTGTCAGCCCTTGAAGGATTTTTGCAAATAGAGTTTTCTTAATTCAGCCGACTGTTATACTAAATAATGTTGATTTGACAAATCTAAAATCATATAAATAAAAGGTCAAATGTGAAAAATAAAAAAAGAATTACAGCAGAAGATTTATAGAAGAAAGATAGGAAAGGTGTGTGTGAATTTGAAGGATGTTCAGATATCCTTAAGGTGCAGCAGAGATTTATTCGATCAGGAAGGATCACACTTATGCAAAATAGAGATCTATAATCAGCAAGGTAGTTGCATTATTATACAGGTCATTTTTCATTGTTACCTTCTTATCATTGTAACAGTGAATTCTAAATCTCTTAACCGAGTTGGTTTAACAGCCATATTGTAAATCCTCTAACAAGGTGACAATTCCATTGAATTGTTTTCAAGACCTCTTACCAAGCCACTCCTAGCAGGGTGATTAAATCCTCTAACAAGGTCACACCTAACAGTGTGTTTTGTAACCTTTTACCGGGTTGGCTTCTAACCGGGCATCACTTCAGAAAAGTGAAAATCAGTATCTAGATACATTGGTGGTTTTTCCCATATTGGGTTTCCATGTTAAATCTTGTGTCTCTTGTGTTCTTAATTGCTATCTTAATCATACACTAGTGCTAATGAATATCTAAAAGATAATTTTGCTAATACTTTCTGCATCTTCAAAGTTACTGCAATCTATTTACCGAGTGCTAAAACAGATAACATTTTAAAGATATCCTAAGGGTTCTAGAAAGAAATAATTGTGAAGTGTTTTATGGTTGACTGATTCACCCCCCCCCCCTCTCAGTCACTTCATCCATATTCCATCAATAAAATGTTGGAGAAAAATAATTTACGACAATAGTTCCAACAATAATGCTATACGTTTGACAGGGAACCCGTCGGAGAAATGTTGAAGGATTGTCGCTCTTCCGACAGTTGAAGTGTTGCAAATAGAAATTTTTTGATAGAAACTTTGACATTAATGGCATATCACCGACAAGTATATATGTCAGAATTAGGTGGCAACTTTTTCTATTACAACAGTTATAATGTCAAAAAAGATACATTTTTGATAGTTAATTCTGATAGAGATTGTATATTTCTGATAGGTCATTGTGTCAGAATTCTAATGGATGAACCATAGAAAATGCCATAATGAAGCTATTTCCATGTGCAAGTTTTTGATGTGATATGGTGTTGGTAAACTGATGGATACATCTTCTATCATAATTCCCTACACAAGAACGGCGATAGACTCATCTGTCGAAATGCTGACAAATTAGTGTTGCAAATCCAATAAATGGCCATCAGAATTTGACCCCAAATGTAGTAGTGTCTAGTTGGCATGTTGATGTGTCACTCCACTTGATGTGTCAGCATCTTGAATTGTGTGTATGGAGATCATGGGTAAAATGGTTATGATAGATTCCTATGACATGTAAGAGCTATGTCTAGAAGATTCAATGATAGGTGATGACATGCAAGACATGTGGCAACTGATAAAGTTGAGTACTGTACACTCTTCCCCAATCGGAGAATGGTAAAACCCTAATACAGCTATCTTTGGAAGTTTCCCTAAAAGGCAAGCACATGATATAAGCATCTTTTAGGGTTGCAAAGAGAGAAGAAGTTAGTGTATTGTTGGAACATTTTTATGCTGCCGCGATTTGTCTTCAACAGTTGGAAAAATCTTTTGAAAGAACTTGCATTGAAAGTGTATTGTAAACTGTAATAGTTTTGATAAATACATTATGCAAGTTTTGGAGTGCTGGGGTTTTTACTGAAAGGTTTCCCCAGGGTAAATATTTGTGTCATTTTCTATTTTCTATATGCATGGTATATGGCTGCAATATCATAGTTAAAGTAGTTAACGAATCTAAAATTGTAAGGATTTAAAAGAATTTTCACAATACTTTCCTTTAGAGATTAGTGTAGGAAGTTGTTTCCACACCTGAGTTTCCTTACACTAATTAGGTCATGGAAGTTATATATAAATCATAGAGGTTTTCTATACATTTATAATTCATATCATTTTGACATAAGAGTGAGAAGGGTGATAAGTGTGAAGGAGGTGAATAAGTGTGAATCAAGAAGAAGATCTTGAAGTAGTATCCACCTTCAAGACATCAGAATTCAGACATGGTTTTAGCAGTAATTAGAGATACAATTCAATTTATTTAGAAGTAGTCAAGGCTACCGAGTAGAACAAAGGATAGACTACTACACATTGAGGTTGTTAGCACCTGCAAAAAGTTTCATGGTCTCATCTATTTTCACCTGGTCTCTATAGTGATTTTCCTATCTCTGGCTTGAAACCCTAGGCAAAATTTCGTAAATCTAGCCATTTGTTTGAAAAACACTAGTGCACCCTATTTTAAATCTATTTTCATGTTACTTTTTGGGCCACTTAAAAATCCTAAAACCCACGTGTTTAAATTTTTCCTAAGTCTACTGCCCGACGGGTTTAATATTTTCCTACGTCTTGTGCCTTAATATTTCCTAATGATTTTGGCTTATATTTTCCCAGGCCCAGCCTCTCTGACACCATCTCAATCTAATGGTGGCGGCATCTTCTCATAGGGTTTGTCAGAGGCATGCGATCTTAAGATTGCTGTCGATTCTCCTTTATGATGTTGTCTTTCATATGAAGTGGATCCACTGCCATGTTGGCACAGGTGGCATTCTTTAATTGGTCCACGTGACCATGAGTTGGATGTTCTATCAAGTGGGCCCAGTATCTCAATGTGAAGATTCAAGATCTACGGCCGGTGCATGATCTCAAGGAATCTTTTGAGCCCTTGAGATTATGCACCAACCGTTCGATCTTCCAGTATGTTAAAGACAAAGAGTGGGTCTGAACTGCCATGTTGTGCTGACTTGCACTTTCCTCATTGGTCGAGCCATTGATGATTTGGAGGGTTGTCAGTGGGACCTAGTTGCTGACATGTTTTAAGGGCCCTGACATCCGTAGAGGATCTACAGTTGGTGTAAGTTCTCATGGAATTTGTCAGAGCCATGAGATTTTGTGCCAACTGTTGATTTTACTTTTTCTCAGGCACTAACGAGGGTGGGTCCTATATGTTAGAGGGAGCTGACATGCACATTTTTCATTGGTTTTGACCGCTGGCATGGACATGGACTTTTCAGGGTTTTGTGACTATTGTAAAGATTAACGTAAGCCACCTAATCTTCTAAGAAATAAAAGGATCTACGGTCACATTTTAAACTAGAGCTTGTATCCATTGTTTTTCAAATTCAAATTGTTTCTATAGGGTTTGGAGATAGTGCGCTGAAAGAAGCCATATTATAGGACCATTTTTTATTATTCCATCTTAGTTATGGGTGAGATTTTATGAGGAAGGTCCTGGTGGTTATTCCAACATGAATTTTTGTCCTTGGAGCTGGTACAGGGTCAGATCTATTATAGAATTTGATCATTATTTTTTATCTTACTAGCCTTGCACTTGGAGCCTATCTTGTCTGGCTTTCATTCTTTTTGTTGAGTTAGGTAGTTTTGAAATTGTTGCTTTGAATGGTCATTAGTGCTTGTTGCAATCCTTGAGATAAATGGATTTTTCATGATCCTTCAAAGGCATTGGGAGTTAGGTGTTTGAAAATTTTTGCTTGGTGAGCCCTATTCTCAGTCAAGGGTTTGTAATAGTTTTTGATTCAGTGTTTGTTGATGAAAGAAGAAAGTTGCAGGTCTAAGCTATAGTTTACAAGTAGGGTGTCTTGTGATTCATTGTATACATAGAAGGAATTCATCATACTTGTTGGTGCCTACAAAGTTTCATGGCCCTCCCATTTTTCTTCTGGTCTCTGTAGCTTGTTTTTCCTTTTTTTTTTGCTAAAACCCTTATTTGAAATTCAAAAACTAGCCGTTGTGTTCAAAAACCCTAATTACCCTTGGTCCCGTTCTAATTTCATCTTACTTTTTGGGCCACTTAAAATTTCATTAAGGCATGTGCATTAATTTTTTATTTCCTAGTGGCCTTAATTTTCCTAATTTTTCATGCACCCTGCGAGGTATATTCCTAAGTCTTTTGGGGTTAATTTTCCCTAAGTCAGCACCTTAATTTTTCCTATGTCCCAGCTTAGTCTTTCCTAAGCCCATCTCTTTGACAACATTCTCAATTTGATGGTTGTCGTAAAGGCGCAAGAGATTTGTCAAAGCTTTGCGGTTTTACGATAACCGTTGATTCTGCTTCGTGATGTAATCATTTCTTTCAGTGGGTCCACTACTACATGTGTGTGATATGGAAAGCTATGATTGATCCATGGGTAAATGACTAGATATGTTGTTAGTGGGACCTAGTTTTCAGCGTGTTAGTGGGCCTTGACATCTACAGAGAATCGACGAATGGCGTAAGTTCTTATTGAATTTGTCAGAGGCTTGAGATTATGCGCCAGCCATTGATTTCATCTGGTGTCAGAGGGTTTTCAGGCCAAGGTAAGATTCTCAATCTAATGGTGAGTGTGTAATATGATGGAATCTTGTTAGGCTATGTGAAAATGAGATGGCCGTCGATCTTATTGATGCAGGCCCAGTAAATTTCTTGGTCTTTTTGGCGGTTTTGATAAATGTATGCTTTGTTCGCTGGTTCATGTGATGTTTTGGTGGAAGGTCTAGTGACCTAGCAATTTGGAAAATAGTGTTCACGTAATAGCCAAATGATTTAGTGGTGCCCTCAAATTTCTCACGAATGGGCCAAAGTCTTTGGTCGCTGGTTCGCCAAATGTATAGAAGGTTAGGGGTTTGCTGAAAAGTGGGACCGCATGATGTGTCATCACTGAGGTGTCAGTTTCTGATTGACTGAGCCGGATGATGATGAGGAATACTATAGAGTGAGGCCATTGTCAGAAAGGTCAGTGATGAGGAAAAAATCCACAGTTAGCGTTAGATCTTACGGGTTGTGTCAGAGCTATGAGATCTTATGCCTGCCATCCATTTTCAAAGGCTTTGGCATGTGGCTACTATGTCAGAGATGACCAGGCATGAGCAAAAAATAACATGGTGACAGGTGGCATAAAGTGGGCCCAGGTAGGGGCCAAAGGGCTTAGAGGTTTTGACAAAATACTTAGTGGCTTTGATAAGTTTCAAAGTGGTTCACTCATTCACAAGGAAAAGTACCAGAGTTTTGAAAGGTTTGGTGATTCAACGAAGGAAGGCCACATGATCGCTAAGTATTTTAGTGATGAATTTAAGTGTTTTGTGAACTGGCAAAATCCTTTTGTCCCCAATTCACCAAATAAGGACCAAAGTTAAATGTCTCCCTTTGTTTGCTAAGTCGCAAGGTTGAGCCTAGGTTAGGTTTTTCATCATGCGAATAAAGATTTGCCTTGTCACATGGTCGCAGGGGGTAAACCCAAGGTATCTGGTTGAGTTAAGGACATAAAGCTTGTGAAAAGGAAAGATCTAACGGTCACGATATAAAGTTGACTCAAGTTTGAATATTGATCACCGATTTGCTGCTAGATTCATAAAATAGCCTTTGTTTTTCAAATTCAAATTTCTGAGGGTTTCTCAGTGATAGAAAGGACCAAAATTTATGGTTTTTGTGGTAGGATTTGATGAAGTTGTTGTGCCAAATGTTGCAATGTGGTCCAAAGGGTTTGATGATTAATTGCAGATGCCTGTACCATCATAAAATGGACATAACTAAAGCTCAAGGTGTGTTGTAGGTGTACAAACAAACTGAAAAGGCATGGTGTCTACGTGATCTTCGGTACAAATCAAAGGATTTTCATTGATGAAGATAAATTTTGGGTTTGTTTGTCCAGGTTGCTTGGTTTTCTCCCCTGGAATTAATTATTGTTTGATGTTGGTTGGTTTAGTGGGTGAAACCCTAACCCTGGCTATCTGAAGCTTGTTGCATCCTAACCTATTTTGGAATCCAAGATAGCTAGTGGTATAAGTAGTAAATGTTTTGATTTTGTAAGGGTTCCGAAACTTTTTGGGTCTCCTAGCTTTCTGGTTTTCCAATCCTTTTGGTTCCTGGTTCTAGTCTTTGTCAATCCAAGGGATTCTATTCTCTGGTTCCATATTGTTGATGGTTGAATGCTAATAATATAAACTTTGCAGAGCAGATTATTGATCCTATGATCTTGAGTAAAGAGTTTATTTGTATGTATTGATACCCTTCCATGAAATACAACATAATTTCTACCTTGGCTCTATTATTGTCTCTTTGCTTTGTGTTTATTCTTGTATGTCTCTATTTGTATGTCATTTGGAACATACTAGTTGTAAGGCAGCTATCTAATTGTTGCATGAGTTTCTTTCAAGGAAAGAATTAAATCCTTAAGTGCAATTTCAGAGAATAGATACATCTGTGGAAGATCTTGATGGTAGAAAACCTAGATTGAGAAGATAGTTTGTAAGGAATTCTATCCAAATTGTATGTGGTTTGTAAGGCATATCACTATATTTCCTAGAAATTCCTCTATTGATTAATGTTAGACTCTTTTCCCAAAGGATTAGGCATTGATCTGATCTCTGTCAATCAAACACCTTTCAGTCATCACACACAAAATTCATCACTATCAATACCATTTCATTTCATGTTCATGTACCTAAAAAATAGGACTGTCCCTGATGTTTTACAGTCCATAGTTGTTGATTCCTTAAAGAGTGAATCAAAGGTTAGCCTTCCTTGAGTTTTACTCATAAAAAGAAGGACTCATCACCCTTATGCCATTGTTCATGTTATCATCCTAGGAGTTTCATTAGTCATATCCTACAATACATTGTTCTCAGTTGTTTTCAAGATTATCTCCCATAAAAATACCTCTATGAAACTCAATGGCATGATAATGAAGACATGATCAACCATCCCATAGTTTACTTGAAAGATAGTAACCTATTTGTAGGCAATACCTACCTGAGTCCTATGGAGCTCAAAGTAGAAGGAGGATCTTATCCAATCCTCATCAATTAGGATTTTCTTGCAAACTTGGAAACCTATTTACTGAGAACCAAGCCAATGTCCTTGCCAAGTTTGACCCACAAGAAAAATCCCTAATAGACTGGTGACTCTGCTGGGGAGTTGTAAGAAATATTTTGCTAAGGTGTAGGGTTTAGTTGAGCTAGGGCTCCTACCCTATACAAACTAGCTGATTACCATTGGTGTCTTTATTTTAAAAGAAGAATTCCCAAATTCTTTGGGTGGTGACTCTAACAATCTTTGCAGTAGTACTAGTTAGGAATCATTCACAAGATTAGTTATAGAGGTACTAGGTCTCAGAGAAATAAGCTTCCTAGGAATAGATTGGGAGAAGGTATTCCAAGTACTTCTAGGCCTGGTTAGACAAAGAGAGGAAGAAGAAATAGAAATATGTTTCATGCTCAGAGGCATAGAGAAGATACTAGGAAAGAGGAACAAATCCAGTCTATTCAAATAAATCAAGAAGGAAATACTTCTGAATATGAGGAGGCTATTGATTTGGGCTTGAACCAATATGAAGATGAGGTTCAAGTACGAGATGCTAAATTTGAGACTACTCTCCCTGAGTTAGAAGAAATTTTAGAAGAGGTCTATGAGTTGGAGAGGAGAGTCCAAGAACAAATCCATTTGAGACAGAAAAGAGACAAGAAAAAAGAGGAAAAGATTAGACATGCTATGATTAGAGCTGAGCAATTGAAGAGACAATTGTTGGATCTTGAGGCCATGAATCAAGATCATGTGACAGAACAAGTAGAAGATCAGCCTATTGTCCATAAGACCTATGAGACAAGAGATCCTAGGGAAAAAGGTAAACAAAAGGCTGTAGGAGTTTCAATAAATGAAACAAATCATGCAAAGAAGTCCATGATTAGGCAGCAAGATTAGAGGTTGACTTGGAAGAAGAAAAAAGAAAACAAGAATTGTTGGCCAAAGAGTTAGAAAAGGCAGAGCTTGAAGCCACTACTGCCAAAATGAAAAGAAAGATTGACTTCCTTAGGCAATCTTCTCGACATGCTAATACCCTTTCCACTTCTCAAGCACAAGGAGAAAATGTGTTGAATACTACTACAACTTTAGGTATGCCTAAGACTCCTAATGTTTCTAATACTCAAACATCTACATCTTTAGGTGGTGGCCCTTCTCAAGTAGGTCCCATTCATGAGAGGCATAAGAAATTGGTTTTTATTGGAATTCCTGATTATCCAAATCCCATCCCTGATGAAATTAGGAAGAAGCTCCCAAAATTCACTAGAAGCAATGTAGTTACTTGTGAAGAGAATTTGAAAAGTTTCATTGATGTGATAGATGACTACAATATTGAGCCTAATGATGTGATCATGAAGCTTTTCATTCAGTCTCTGACTGAGGATGCTAGAGATTGGTTTAGAAATTTACCTCATGCCAGCATATGTTTATGGAATTAGTTTAGGCAGTCTTTCAAGGAACAGTATGGTGATAAAACCAATGAAGGCTTCATGCTTAATGAGTTTAACAACATCAAGAAAAATTCAAATGAGGGTGTTGTTGAGTTCAATGTTAGATTTCAGAAAGCTATGCATAAGTTATTGCAAGTTATCAGATTGGATGACAGAGTATGTCTTGTCACATACTTGAATGTTTTTGATTAAAAGATGGGATATCTTTTGAGGCATAAGAATCCTAGGAATCTTGTAGAGGCCTATAAATTGGCTATAATATAGAGATCAATAGAAGGATATTAGGGAAGTTGGGAAGGAGAGAAGATTGTCAGCCATCAGTCTCAAATAGAAGGGAGCCAGGGAAACCTGATGCAAAGCCAAAAGATGATGATAGTTTGAAACAAATCTTGAAAGCAATAAAGGATTTAAAGCCTGGTGAAGCAAGAAATAGTAGAGTGCAAGGAAATGACAGGCCATCTTTCAATAATTTTAATAAGTTTCCAAGAGTGCAGAACTATCCCTATAATACTCAATGGAAGGATGGGAAGCTAGTACCTCCTAAAAGAAAGGATAAACCAAATGACAAGACCCCTGACCCTTTGCACAAAAATACAATGAATATGAATGATGATGTTCCATGGTGTATTGTTTTCCAATCACCTCATGATCCCTACTACTGTGCTATTGCTCAAAATTTTTTTGCAGATGGAGATCAAAGCAATAACAATGATGATACTTATGATGATTAGGGGTGTGGTATGACTTCTTCATACATATATGATGAGTTAGATTCTGCAATGGAAAATGAAAACCAAGATGCTAGTAGTTCCCAAATAAAAAATGAGGTTTACCATCAGCAAGTGTTTTCTGATGAAGAAGATAATCACCTTGATGTAGTTCAGTGCAATACTTTGAGAAGTGATGGGTCAATAATGTTGAGAAGACCTTCTGATGAAGAGATTTCATACATCACAGTAGACATGGTGTCCCAAGTTAAAAGAAACTATGATTTGAGAAATAGGGTGGTAGGTTGTCCAAGTAGCAGGCCTGCTAGAATTTTCATCAAGAAAATAGAAAGGGATGAAAAGCAAGCCCAAAATAAGCAAAAGGTTACTGCCACTACTAACAAAACCAAGTTGAAGAAAAATATCAATTTTACAAAGCCAATTGTGGCTTACAAGATAAAATCTAAACCTCTTGTGGGTACTGTTTCTCCTTTACAAGAGAAAGAAAAGGGTCAGAGCAAAGATAGTCCCAATGTGGTTACACATGAAGAAGATAAAGAGGTCACTGCCATTGGACAAGATGTAGCTGACCCCAAGTATGTTCCCATTGACATGAGAAAATTGTTGTCACAAATCACTGTCAAGGTCCCCTTATTAGAAATGATGAGGATAGAGGAGCATAAAGTTAAGGCTTTGAGTTGGCTAAAAGGAGCATTTTCTTCTGATACCCAAAGTTCTACCAAGGCTAATGAAATAGTTGTAGAGGGTGATTCAATTGGGAACCAGTGTGGGGAGATCATCTCTGAGATCCCTCAGATCTATTTGGATGCTAATGCTACAAATGTTGTGTCAGGAATAGTTGATCCTTTCTTTTTGTCCTTAATAATAAATGGAAAGTTGTTAAGAAATTGTATGATTGATTCAGGAGGTTCTAATACTGTTATCCTTGTAGAAATAATGATATCCTTGGGTCTGAAAGTAGATACACCTCATGGTAGATGTCAAGCTATGGATTCAAGAGAGGTCCCTATTATTGGTACTATAAAAGCACTTCCTTATACATTGACAACTCTCCCTGACAAGTTGCTAACAATGAGTGTTCTAGTGGTAGATATTCCCCCTCATTATGGGATGTTGTTGTCAAGGAAGTGGAGTACCCAGATGGGAGGTAGTATCTAGTGTGATTTTTCCTTTGCAACTTTTAATATTGATGGTGACAATGTGAAAGTATCCAGAGAAGGTAGAACTCCACATATGATTGAAATAAATGATGATCATTTAAATTGTTGTGTGGATGTTGACATGGAGAATTTCAAATTAGAAGAAATTGTCCCACTAGTGGAAGAGATAGATCCACTAGTTGGATAATTAAAGGAACAACAAGATGGACTATGGCAGATGTATTTTGATGGAGCATGTTCAAAAGAAGGCTCAGGAGCTAGAGTCTTATTCATATCTCTGTCAGGTACCACTTTTAAGTATTCATTCTCATTGACTTTTCAATGCACAAATAATACTGTTGAATATGAAGCATTGTCTTTGGGATTGAATATTGCTATCAAACATGGGATAAAATGTTTAAAGGTTTTTGGTGACTCTGAGCTTGTGGTAACACAAGTTCGATCAAAATATGCTATCAAGAATGATAGATTGAAATTATATAAACATGTAATATGGGATCAGATTGAAATGTTTGATGCTTTCAATATATGTTGGGTAGAAAGATCAAATAACATAATGGATGATTTTTTGGCCATTTCTTCTCTAAAAAGAGATGATTCAACTTTGTTTGGAGTGTCAATTCTTGAAGTAAAAAGTAGACTAGTTGTTGCAGACAACATTTACAATTGGTAGGTTTTTGAGGATGATCATGACATCATGAGATTTATTCAATGTCTTGACATATATGAGGATCAACCTATAGACTGCAACACTTTGGTTAAGGAAATTGAAGGCAAGGGTATGATCATGGGAAGTGAAGTGATCTAGTTGAATTCAAATAGTATCCCTAAGGGCTTAACTGAGTTAAAAGCATTTTATAGCAACCAAAATGATCATATGTCAAAAATAAGTAATGCTAATGTAGAAGATCTAGAGGAAGTGAATTTGGGATCACATAGTGCTCCTCAAATGGTCTATATTGGAAAAGGATTAACCCCTCAATTGAAAGATAATTTGATAAGGTTGTTGACAAGGTAAAAGCATGTGTTTGCATGGTCTTATGATGACCTAAAAGCCTATAGAGAGGACCTTTTCCAACATGAAATCCCATTAAAGTAGGATGTCAAACCATTTAGACAAAAGCAAAGGCCCATTAACCCATTGTTGGCTCCTAAGATGCAGCAGGAGCTAGTCAAGTTGAGTGATGCAGGAATAATTCAACCTATAAGGCATTCAACATGGGTGTCTAATTTAGTCCCAGTTAGAAAGAAGAATGGTGACATTAGGTTGTGTGTAGACTTCAGGAATTTGAATGTTGCATCATTGAAAGATAATTATTCACTGCCTAATATGGAGGCAATTTTGCACAAGGTCACTAGTTGTGAGTTATTGTCTATGATGGATGGCTTCTCTAGATATAACCAGGTGTTGGTGAAAGAATCTGAACAATTCAAAACTACATTCACAACACCTTGGGGAACATATGTGTATGTTAGAATGCCATTTGGTCTTAGAAATGCTAGAGAAACTTTTCAAAGAGCCATGGATGTTGCTTTCAAAGAGTACATAGACCTATTTATGGTTGTGTATCAAGATGACTTAACTGCTTATTCCAAGAAGGCTCATGATCATTGTTCACACCTAGAAAAGATTTTTGTCAAAGCTCTGGAGTATGGTGTGTCCCTGAATCCTAAAAAATGTAACTTTGCAGTAAAAGAGGGAAAGCTTCTAGGACACATTGTATCAAAAGATGGAATAAGAATTGATTCAGAGAGAGTTGAAGCAATTAGGAAAGTGTCTGCACCAAAAAATCTCAAGGGGGTACAGTCCTTTCTAGGGAAGATCAATTTTGTTAGGAGTTTCATTGCAAATTTTGCTGAAGTTGTCAAGCCTATAGTAAAGTTGTTAAAAAAGGATGTGAAGTTTCAATGGATTGTAGAGGCTCAGGTTGCATTTGAGAAAATTAAGGATGTGGTCCAACAAGCACTTGTGCTTAGATCTCTTGACTATACCAAGCCTTTTTCATTGTTTTCTTTTGCATCATTTCACACCATTGCTATTGTTTTATTGCAAAAGGACAATGAGGGTTTTGAGCATCCAATTTCATTTTTTAGCAAATCCTTGTAGGCTACTGAGTTGAATTATGAGATGATGGAGAAGCAATCATATGCATTGGTAAAAGAAGTCAAATCTTTCAGGCCTTATCTGGTGTGCACAAAGGTTGTTACATATGTCCCACATTCAGCAATAAAGGATGTTCTTACTCAATCTGAAGTCACTGGTAAGAGATGCAAGTGGATTACTAGAATTCAAGAATTCAATTTAGAAATCCATATTACTAAGTTGGTAAGAGGACAAGGTCTAGAAAAATTGATGACTGAAGAAAATATGGACTTAGTCCAAGTAAATAATGAACTCCAGATATGACAATCGCAAGTATTTAATTGCAACCAGAATATGCTGATATTGTCTATTTCATAAAGAATGCTAGATGCCCAAACTATATGATGGATAATCAAAAGAGATCCTTGAAATTGCAAGCTTAGAAGTATACATTGATACAAGGGGACTTGTATTGGAAGAATAGAGATGGAGTCTTGTTGTTTTGTCTTGACAGATACCAGGCAAAGAAGGTTTTAAATGAAATGCATGCTGGTGTTCGTGGAGGTCATTTTTCAACAAGGACTACTGCTCACAAGGTTTTAAGGGTAGATTATTATTAGCCTACAGTGTTTAAGGATTCATTTTAGTATGTTAGGAAATGTGAAGCTTGCCAGAGGTTTGCTTCAAAATTAAAGTACTCAGGAGCATTTTCATTAAACCCAATAGTTGTTGAAGCACGATTTGCCATGTGGGGCTTGGATTTCATAGGTGAGTTTGCTGAGAAATCTAGTGGAGGACATAGTTATATACTTGTTGCAATTGACTATTTCAAAAAGTGGATACAGGCTATTCCTAAAAAGAGGGCAACAAGTAAAGTGGTGATTGATTTCTTACTTGATAATATTTTGACTAGATTTGGTGTTCCTATGAAGTTGATTATAGATAATGCAATGTGTTTCAGATCAGATGAGTTTAAGGATTTTTGCAATGATAATGGAATCATGACTTCCTATTCATCTCCTTATCATCCTCAGGCAAATGGACAAGCTAAGTCTAGCAATAAAAGCATCCTGACAATCCTGAAGAAAATAGTTGAAAAGAATAAGAGAGCTTGGCATTCCAAGATGAGATTGGCTTTATGGGTAGACAGGATTACAATGAAAAGAGCCTATGGGAAGTCTCCCTTTGAGCTTGTGTATGGTTTGCAGTCAAGGCTACCTATAAATAATCTAATTCTAGTTTATCAATTTATTCAGGATGAGGAGTTGGATGTCACAGAGCCAATGCAGAATAGAATTATGAGTTGACTGAGCTAGATGAACAGAGAAAAGAGAGTCAAAAGAATAATATCAAGTTGCAATATAAGGTGAAGTACTTATTTGACAAAAGAAAAACTACCAAAAAATTCAAGGTTGATGATTTGGTACTTCAATGGAATGTGAGGGCAGAACATAAAGGGAAGCATAAGAAATTTGAATCACTATGGCTTGGTCCTCTTGTGATTCATGATAGTTTTGGGAAGGATTCCTACTTGCTGAAGAACATGGATGGTGAAGTCTTTGAATTTCAAGTGCATGGGAAATTCTTAAAGCCCTTCTTCAGTTACATTTTTTATTATCATGCATGTGTAAATACTTTGTAAATTTCTATACAGGTTTGTTTCCTTTCAGGTTGTGTGTTTCTTTCCATGTCTTAGGTTAGTAGTTTTTGGTCTACGTCCCTGAGTCCTGTGGTTCTTGTTAAAACTTGTATTTCAACATCCTCAAATAGAGCCACTGTTGGTACCTACAAAGTTTCATGGCCCTCCCATTTTTCTTCTGGTCTCTGTAGCTTGTTTTTCCCTATTTTCTGGCTAAAACCCTTGTTTGAAATTCAAAAAATAGCTGTTGTGTTCAAAAACCCTAATTACCCTTGGTCCCATTCTAATTTCATGTTACTTTTCAGGCAAATTAAAATTTCATAAAGGCATGTGGCTTAATTTTTTATTCCCTAGCAGCCTTTATTTTCCTCAGTTTTCATGCGCCCTGTGAGGTATATTCCTAAGTCTTTTGGAATTAATTTTCCCTAAGTCAGCACCTTAATTTTTCCTATGTCCCATCTTAGTCTTTCCTAGGCCTATCTCTCTGACAACATTCTCAATCTGACGGTTGTCGTAAAGGCACAAGAGATTTTTTAGAGCTTTGTGGTTTTACGATAACTGTTGATTCTACTTCATGACATAATCATTTCTTTTGGTGGGTCCATTGCTATGTGTGTGTGATACGACAAGTTGTGATTGGTCCATAGCTGAATGATTGGATATGTTGTCAGTGGGACCTAGTTTTCAGCATGTCAGTGGGCTCTGACATCTGCAGAGAATCAACAAATGGCATAAGTTCTTATCGAATTTGTCAAAGGCTTGAGATTATGCGCTAGCTATTGATTTCATCTGGTGTCAGAGGGTTGTCAAGCCAGGGTAAGATTCTTGATCTAACAGTGAGCATGTAATCTAATGGAATCTTGTTAGGTTATGCGAAAATGTGACAACCGTCGATCTTCTTGATGCGGGCCTAGTAAATTTCACATTCTTTTTGGCGGTTTTGATAAATGTATGCTTTGTTCACTGGTTTGCGTGATGTTTTGGTGGAAGGTCTAGTGACCTAGAAATTTGGTGAATAGTGTTTGTGTAATAGCTAAATGATTTAGTGGTGCCCTCCAATTTCTCACGAATGGGCAAAAGTCTTCGGTCACTGGTTCGCCAAATGGATAGAAGGTTAGGGGTTTGCTAAAAGGTGGGACTGCATGATGTCTCATCACTGAGGTGTCATTTTTTGATTGACTAAGTTGAAGGATGATGAGGAATACTGCAGAGTGGGGCCATTGTCAGAAAGGTCAATGACAAGGACAAAATCCATGTCAATGTAAGATCTTATGGGTTGTGTCAGAACTATGAGATCTTACGCCCGCCATCCATTTTCAAAGGCTTTGGCATGTGGGTCCTATGTCAGAGATGATCGGGCTTGAGTAGAAAATAACATGGTGATAGGTGGCATAAAGCGGGCCCGGGTGGGGGCCAAAGGGCTTAGAGGTTCTGACAAAATTCTTAGAGCTTTTGAGGAAAAATAGCGGAGTTCTGAAAGGTTTTTTGATTCAGTGAAGGAAGGCCACATGAATGCTAAGTAGTTTAGCGATGACTTTAAGTGTTTTGTGAACTAGCAAAATCCTTTTTTCACCAATTCACCAAATAAGGACCAAAGTTAAATGTTTCCCTTTGTTCACTAAGTCGCAAGGTTGAGCCCAGGTTAGGTTTTTCATTGCACAAATAAAGATTTTCCTTGTCGCATGGTCGCAGGGGGTAAACCCAGGGTATCTAGTTGAGTTAAGGACATAAAGCCCGTGAAAAGGAAAGATCTGACAGTCACGATATAAAGTTGACTCAAGTTTTAATATTGATTTCCAATTTTCTACTAGAGCCATAAAATAGCCATTGTTTTTCAAATTCAAATTTCTAAGGGTTTCTTAGTCAAAAATAGGACTAGAATTTATGGTTTTTGTAGTAGGATTTGATGAAGTTGTTGTGCTAACTACTGCAGGGTGGTCCAGAGGGTTTGATGATTGATTGCAAATGCCTATACCATCATAAAATGGACATAAGTAAAGCTCAAGGTGTGTTGCAGGTGTACAAATAGATCGAAAAGGTGTGGTGTTTATGTGATCTTCGGAACAAATCAAAGGATTTTCATTGATGAAGATCAATTTTGGGTTCATTTGTCCAGGTTGCTTGGTTTTCTCCCACAAAATTAATTATTGTTTGATGTTGGTTGGTTTAGTGGGTGAAACCCTAACCCTGGCTATCCGAAGCTTGTTGCATCCTAACCTGTTTGGGATTCCAAGATAGCTAGTGGTATAAGTAGTAAGTGTTCTAATTTTGTAAGGGTTCTGAAACTTTTTGGGTCTCCTAGCTTTCTGGTTTTCCAATCCTTTTGGTTCCTAGTTCCAGTCTTTGGCAATCCAAGGAATTCTATTCTCTGGTTCCATATTGTTGATGGTTGAATGCTGATAATATAAACTTTGCAGAGCAGATTGTTGATCCTATGATCTTGAGTAAAGAGTTTATTTGTATGTATTGATACCCTTCCATGAAATACAATACAATTTCTACCTTGGTTCTATTATTGTCTCTTTTCTTTGTGTATATTCTTGTATGTCTCTATTTGTAAGGCATTTGGAACATACTAGTTGTAAGGCAGCTATCTAATTATTGCATGAGTTTCTTTCAAGGAAAGAATTAAATCCTTATGTGCAATTTTAGAGAATAGATATATCTGTGGAAGATCTTGATGGTAGCAAACCTAGATTGAGAAGATAGTTTGTAAGACATATCACTATATTTCCTAGAAATTCCTCTATTGATTTATGTTAGAGTCTTTGCCCAAAGGATTAGGAACTGATCTGATCTTTGTCAATCAAACACCTTTCAATCATCAAACACAAAATTCATCACTATCAATACCATTTCATTTCATGTTCATGTACCTAAAAAATAGGAATGTCCCTGATGTTTTACAGTCCATAGTTGCTGATTCCTTAAAGAGCGAATCAAAGGTTAGCCTTCCTTGAGGTTTACTCATAGAAAGAAGAAGGACTCATCACCCTTATGCCATTATTCATGTTATCATCCTAGGAGTTTCATTAGTCATATCCTACAACAGGTTGTTCTCAGCTGTTTTCAAGATTATCTTTCATAAAAATACCTCTATGAAACTCAATGGCATGAAAATGAAGACATGATCCACCATTCCATAGTTTACTTGAAAGATAGTAACCTATTTATAGGCAATACCCACCTGAGTTCTATGGAGCTCAAAGCAGAAGGAGGATCTTATCCAATCCTCATCAATTAGGATTTTCTTGCAAACTTGGAAACCTATTTACTAAGAATCAAGCCAATGTCCTTGCCAAGTTTGACCCACAAGGAAAATCCCTAAAAATAATTAATACAAATATCTGATTCTTATCTCTCCTTTGTGTCAAGTCAAGTAAGCTTTGAGTTTTCTAGCTCATTACATAGTGTTTTTATGTATGTATCTTCATTCTTGAGCTCTGATCTAGGATTTGATTAAACTATGCTCTAGATGGGATATGGGTTTGCCCTTGTCTATGTAAGGATGTCTTGTAAGTAGTAAAGAGTAGGATAAATGTATTTGTAGACATGGAAAATTGGCAAAAGGCTTAAATCAATCAAAAGGTGCATCAAATCATCAAAATAGCACGAAAAATTAATAAATGGAACAAAGGCAATTCAAATCAAAGGAAAATTCAATTAAATGATTAAATAAAGCTTGAAAAGGGGAAAAACACTAAGAAATTGATTAAATTCAATTAATGACATCGTTGTTGAAAGCAAAAATCAAAATGAACCTCTTACCCTTCATGGCTAAATTTAATTACTTTAATTAATTAATAAATATGAATTTCCCTCAACAAAGCAAAAAAGGAGACAAAATGGACACAAATCACTCATTTTTGTTGAAATGGTCTAGCCTTTTGAAACCATTTAAATGTTTGTCCCCCAATTTAGGGACAAAGCAAAGCCAATTGACCTTACCCAAGCATAACCATGGTTATCTCACTCTACCCCCTACCCTTGGGAAAATCTTATAAATAGAAGGCATTTTGAGGCATTAATCATCCACTCCATATCTTTGAATTGCAGCAAAGCTCTTGCAATTTGCATCCATATCACTCACTTAGCATTTTCATTGATAATTAGCTTCAATTGTTGATCATTTTGTAGATTTCTTATCAAATAGAGCTAGAATTTGATAATTAGATCTAGTTTGCATATCATTCTTAGTTCAATTCTCATAATTAGAGTGTCACTAGTGAGGATTTGCAGCTGAGAGCCTCACTTACTAGTTCAATTTAGAGAACCATGAGATGTTGATAGATTAATTGTGCATTTGTTAGATTATTTTTCTCTAATTCTTGTTGTTCTTAAATGATCTTGTTATTTCATGAAGGTGTAAATCACTCACACACAAATGGCGCCCACCGTGGGGCACTAGGCCTCAAATTCATCATAATTTCCACGTTATTTACAAAATTTAGGCTAGAATTGCATGATTTTGCTCACTGTTTGCAGGTTACAGAAAAGAAATCACGCTTGCCGGTAAAGAAGTCATGCCTAAAGCAAAGAGATGTCGCGCGTGGAAATTAAAATATCACCTGAAGTTTGAACAATTATGCTTTTTAGCCTGCAGAATCACGCTTCTGGCAAAAGAAATCACGCCTACAGAAATCAAACTCTCGCATCACGGACAAGCAGCTAATGCCTTTGGTCATTTAGATGTCACGTAGATAGAATTAAAAGCCGCGGCTAAGGAATCATTTTATGCCTGGTGTAAAGGGAGTTTCCTGCCTTATTCATTTAATTTCTCGCTTTGATGATTTTAAATGTCGCCTTTGATTAATAAAATGTCACTTTTCTAGTATTAATTTGTCGCTTATAATAAAGAGTTCATGCGTTGTTATAATTTGATATCGCACTTGATTATTTTAATCTCGCTTGAGCCCCTTATGGTGATGCTTGCGGTTAAAGAATCATGTCTTTATTAAATTAGATATCTTGTTCAGCATAGATAATGTCGCCTGATTGAGCATTTATATTTTATCAGAGTAATTACTGTTGTCACGTCTAGTAAAGATTTCACGCTTTGCTAAAATTTGATATTGCACTTGCCTATTTTAATCTCGCTTGAGCCCCTTTTGGTGACGCTCATGGTTAAAGTAGTCACGTCTTTGTTAAATTTTATCTCACCTATAGTCTGGATAATGTCACGTGGCTGTATATTCTTTATTTTATCAAATTGTTAAAATGATGACTGAATTTTAACTCTATGTCCATTTTTCTGTCTCAGGTACATGCTCTGTCACAGAAAAGTGCTCAAAAATTATTTTTTTCTTTTTTACATGCAAAAAAGAAACAAAAAAGGACGTCCTATTAGAGTTTACCTTGCACCTTTTGGATTTAATTTGCAAATATTTGAGTTCAAAATAAATCAAGAGTATAATCAATTTGATCATTTTAAGCTTTTTGATTTTGGTTTCCCCTCACTTTGTATGAATTTGTGTTGACTAACTTGTTGGTGGAGGGAACGTTTTGCTAAGGTAAGGGAAGGATTTGGAGAGAAAATGAGAAAAACTAATACTTAAAAATGCGCCTAGCCTTTGCTAGCATCAATTAAGGTATTTTTCTCATCAAGCTTGCACATTCCCTTAGCTTGTGGCATTTCAAAGTTCAAAACATAGTTTAATCATTAAGAGGAAAGAACAAACATTTCAATTCTAAGAACCCCTTTGTCACGGGGTTGAAAAAGAACCAAATTGATTGTGAGTGTTTGGGATAAGGGAAAAGCAATAGGGATATGCTCTTCACTCTTTGAGTGAATCAAATTCCCAAACTTGCTCTACCAAATCCACTTTTCATGCTTTCAAATGAACATGTTTAAAACTTAGTGGGCTCACCTCCCGAGATTGCCTTAGAAGGGCCGGTGAGAGGAACAGCCCAAAGTGGGATACACTTGCCTTTGCCATGAGAATCCAACCCACTATAAAATGAAACATGGGTATCCTTAATGGGGTACATGACAAAAAGGATTTCAGCTCTTTCGAACTTCCTCTAGTAGTCCTAACGGATTGCGCAAAATCATGCTTTTGTGTGTGTGGGAAGCCCCTTAACATACTTGGGGGGATGAAAGGCTAAGATCTATTTTGAATGGAAAACTTACTACATAACAGTAAAAATAGCAAAAACTACCTAATAGAGCCATTTAAAAGCCAAATTTGTGCTAGGTAGCTTGCTTGGAAGTCTTTCTTGTGATCAAACCCATGGAAACATTTGAGAATATACACATTAGAGTGATCTAGGGATATGGTGAACTATTGATGTGTGTGTTGAGATTGTCTTCAACTTTTCAAACAAGAAGTTCCAAAGTACTTGATCAAAATACAATTAAATTTTTAAATCTTAAAAATTGATCAAGACTTGTGACATGTTCCAAACCAACCCAATCAGATTGAAATTAAAGAAGGAAGGATTGATCCATAATGATGAGCCTATTTGAGGGAATGTCCAACGATCAAATTTTAGAAGCATCCAAAAATACCGAATTGATCAAAGCAATGGAATTAACTTAGAAAAGGTGTAATGAAGCATATTCCCTTTATTTAGCTCAATCAAAAGCTAAACTTCCTCATAATGATGAAACGTCAACTTTAAGAAAGGATGAGGAAAAACAAAAAGATACTTTATCTAAAAGGCGATCATTAAGATCAATGTGTCCTTTTCTTTATAATGATAGGCCATCCATATCTTCATTTTCCTCATATCAGAATGTCCATTGGAATCAAAATGATGAGGTGTCTGAAGAAGAAGTTTTAGAAGCAATTCAAGATCCCAAGTTTATGGAAATAATGAAATTAGTCTTGGAGAAGGATAAATAAGCATATTTCATGGAGTTAGTTCAAGTAGGAGCTAAGCTTCCTCGTAATTATGACACATCAACTTTAAGAAAGGATGAAGAAAAGCAAAAAGATACTTTATCTAAAGAGCCATCATTAAGATCAATTTGGCCATTCCTTTATGATGATGGGCCATCCATATCTTCATCCTCCTCACAAAAAGAAGCATTTCAGAGAAACAAAGTTATCTCAGATCAAAGGAAATTGCATAATCAACCTATTTGTGATCAAGATAATAAAGAGTATGGAGTGAAAAATACCGCTCTCAATCAAGATCTAATTCAAAAACCTCCATATAGCAAGAGTAATCCTTTCATCCTTCATCCATCTCCCAAACCTCTATCTAGCAAAGACCCTCCCATAACTAGCATTCCTTTCATTTTTTCTTCATCTCCCAAAGCTCCACAATTATCCAAAATTCCTCCATCAAAGAATGAGCCTAATGATGATACTTTTCCCATTGACTATGTCTACCCTCAAGGGCTACCTCTAAAAGAAACCCAAGCTAACTCACATCTTGCTGCGAATTATTTCCATGCTTCAAAGATCTTAGAACCCAAAGCTTCATGGGCCTCAATGCCTATTATACCTATTCAAGAGGATCCTACACCATTCTTCCAAACATTCCCCACACATATCCAAACATCTACCTTGTCCTTAGAAGTGGCTTCATGTCAAGAAGATAACCCAAAGAGAAAAGAGATAAATATTGATAAAGATCAAGATCAAGATTATATACAAACCCCTCCCATATTTGATGAAGGTCCCATATCCCTTGAACCTTGTGATGATCCCCTTGCATCCTTTCATGTCTTTCAAGATGATATCCTTCCATTCCAAGAACAAAGTACCCTTCCAAGTTCCATATTTTCTCCACTTCCCGAACAAGATCAAGATATCCCTTCCATAACTTCCAATGAGCATATTGAAAATCAAGAGCAAAATACCTTTGCTACACAATTCAAAGATCCTTGTCAAGATCAAAGCATCCCATCATTTCCTTGTCATCTTCCTCCATGTTCACTTCAAGAAAACATCATTCTTCCAAATCCCTTGCATGATAATGAATCCCTTCAAGCTTCAGTTGATCCTATCAAATGTGTTCCTATCAAAGCTACTCATGAGCCTATTAGTATAAAGATAAATCTTAAAGATGAAAACGTTGACGATGGAGCTCCTTCCAAAGATATTGATATCCCTTTCACACCTTATATTCCTCCATTCAAATACAACCACATACCTCCACTATCCTCCAAATCCATTTTGGGTTCCTATGTCCCAAAACAAAAGTCTTCATTCCTTCCATCCATACTAGGTCCATATATTCCCCCATCAACCATTCCTATCATCCCTAGCTATCCATTCACTTACCCTACCATGTATCAAGATCAATGAAGACACACATACTTGAAGAATGTCCAAACACCAATCCATATGAACCATCCATATTATTCCTATTCATCCACAATTCCTAAGTCTTTTGGAAGCAATTTTGATGTGCAACATAAAAATCATAAATCCAAGAATCCATATGTGCATAAAAATCACAATGTCCCATCTAATCGACATGTGAATGAAAAGAAAAATGAAATATCCAAAAGGCCGCAAAGGTCCATCAAGCAAAAAGAAAAAAATAAAATGTGGGTTCCTAAATCCCTCATTGAAGAAGTGCATTCAAAAGCATTCCAAAAGGAAGAAAAATCAAAGAATATGTGGATTCCCAAGTCATTGTTGAAAGACTTGCACACAAAAGAAGAATCAAAATTGACATTCAAGCTTCCAAAGGCTTCCATTCCATCTCCTTCCAAACATCCTTCATCTTCTTACATCCAAAAATCCACTACCTCAAAAAGATCCTTATCTCCATCATCTATTGTTCCTCCATCATTCCACCACTCTTCAAAGTGTGTGTCAAAGTTGATCTTGCCAACATTTCCATCTTCAACATACCTTCTTCTTATCCTCACATTCATTTTCCAATGCGTACTTTTTGTACTTCCATCCCTCTTATCAATATCTTTGAGCATCCTAGTCATACCCATGGTTTATTATAGCATATCTTTCAGAGGAGCATTGTCCAAAGATTCTAATGTTGGGAAAATATTGAAAAATACAAAAAAAGAAAAAAACAAAGAGAAAAAATAAAAATGAAAAAAGATAAAAAGTGCCTTGGTGAAAACCTAGCAATAGGCACCTTGGTAGAAAAAATAAAAAGAAATAAATCTAAGGTGAAAACCACTTCTTGTGGCACCTTAGACAAGTACCATGATGAAAACCTGGCAAACAGGAGTCATGCGTAATTCTTCCTTCTTGCACTCTACACTTGGGGGTAAGTTTCATCCATGCCATCTTCCATCTTCCTATCATTTACCTCACTTTCATCCATATTTCCTATATCACCTTTCATCTTGACAAGGTTGAACACATCCATGAGCATTGAGTATCTTAACATCCGTTATCCTTTCCATCAGCTTATGTACTTGCTGCATCCATGTTACCCTATCATGATCTTGCTTATCCCAAATTCACCTTCATCATTCCATCAACTTTTTCATAATCCCAAAACATCCCTTCATAGCCTCCATCACTCCTTTATCATGATTGTGTTATCTTATACACATCTTACCCAAATTGACCCTTGGTCTTGATCAAGATGAACTTTAAAAAAAAAATTGTTATCAAAAACTTCTTGACATGTCCACTCTTTTGGATCACTCCTTTTCATGGCAGAAAATCATTATCCTATACACTATCTAGCCCTGTACAATTGACTTTCATGGCTTATCCAAAAACATGCTTCACATTGCTATATCATTTTTTTCCTTAGCTTGGGTACTCTTGAGGAGATAGTCCTATGGGTCACATTTGCATACTTCTTCCATCATAGCCTTTCCATCTCTAATCCATCAGCTTGCAAATCCATCCTTCATGTCCTATATCTTGCTAAGACATTGGGGGAAAACCAATGTGATCTTGTTTGAGAGTGGGTAAAAAGGAGAGCATGAAGTTTTTTTGAGCTGCATCTTGCATAAACCGAGCTTTGGTAATATTTTGGAAGTTTTTCCAAGTCCAACATTTGTTCTATCCAACTGGGGCATTTGATCTTAATCAGTGGATTTCAGCAAACATGCATGAATTCACATGAAGCAAGGCATTAACTTCAAAAGGATTCAATAGTACAATATTTAGTCACATCAAAGAGGGAATTATCAGAGCTTCAGAAGAGAGAAGAAGATTTTCGTGAACCTTTGATGGATATCATTGTTCACTAACCAAGAATTCAATTACCACAACTTGATCCATGAGCCTTCCTTGACTTTATTATTCAGGATTAAAAATTGACAAAACACTTTAAAAAGATCAGAATACTTGGAAATACTTTTTGAAAATCATGAAACAATGCAAAACACCTTAAGCTTTCTTTTGATGATCTTTACTTACATTGATTTTTATCACATCTTTTTATCTAATCGATGATGTTTCGACTAGATTGGTAATGATGGAGACATGATATTTTTTTGCCTTTGAGTGACTATCTTGAGGGATATCCAACAACTTATGTGAATTCATCTAACGACATGGTCATCAAAAAACCATCGAGGACTTTCATATAGGGTGGAAGGTTGACCTTTGCTTGTTTATGCAACATTGAATTTGTTGAAACTAGTATTCATACTCTCATAGTTGGTTTATTCGACTAGTGTGGGTTGTACTCGTTCAAAAAGGAGGTTACCAAATGCGATAAAAAGTGGTATTCATATCATCATGTCAGTGGGCAGTGGTGATTGTACTTGCTTTTCGGTCCCAAAGTGCTCAATGATGAAAATTTATCCTCAAGGCATTTATTTGCTAAAAGCTAGTGACACTTAGCTGCATTGCATTGCATTATCATGGAAGGTTAATTGCATTATCATGTTAGATTAATTGCATGTGCATTTTGTTTGTATTATTTTTCCAAGGGAAAAGGGGGTTCATTCAATTGAAATCTTGATCAATCATAAAATGGGTCATTCAATCAAGAATCAAGGAAAGTCCATAAATCATAAGTGTCTGTAACATCAAAGATCCATGAACTTTGTCTAATCAAAGATACAATGTCATCAAAGTGATAAATCCAAGTCCTGATCAATAACTGAAATATCATGATACAATATCAACAAACTAAAAGAGCTCCATAATCAATCATCTCAATAACCTATACTCTAGCTGGGTCAAACCCATGACTTAAGTCCAAATATCCAAGAAGCTAAGGTCTGTATATATCATTTATGAAAATGTGCCTGTTTCACAAATCAGGGGAATCATATCAGTATTTTATATTAGTGAGTCATCTTACATCAATCAATCCTATCAAAGTATCAAGCAATCACACCCAGTACCATCGTTCATGTCTCTGTGTCCTAAGAATGAAGCAGCAGTATCAAATCATATCGGTTTTCACACTGATTGATTTATACCTATCAGAACTATCCTATGAGATTGACAAATCACATTCATTGGTACCATTATCCTATTATCCTAATCACTTGTTTTGCTTAACTACAACAGACCTATCTATCTTGGATATGCAAATTTGCAAGTCATGGCATATCATCAATATTTTTTAGAAATGAAAACATATTGGACCAATCAATCAAAATCTTTCAAATCAAGGACTCAATATGTTTTATTTCTGAGGGGGCATCAGAGTATCAAATTGGCATCACATCAAAAAAAATTATCAGTGGGGCATATTATATCAGGTTATCATATCAGTATCATTTCATATCAGTTTCATATCAGGAGGCAAATCAATTTCATATGAGTTTCATATCAAGAGAAAATCAATATCAAACCTATCAACATATCAGCAATCAATTAACCTAGGACCTTTACAGTGAACCCAGGATCTATCATCAAACCAAGACCCATATCATATCAGCACCATCATCAGAGGCACATCATCATCATCAGGAAGTACATCAATCAGAATGATCAGAGGCATATGAGAACCAGGACCTGAATCAGATCATCATACCAAGGGAATCTTTGAATCGGTGTTCTTCGCACATCGACTCAAAGAGGGGCATTTGTAGACATGGAAAATTGGCAAAAGGCTTAAATCAATCAAAAGGTGCATCAAATCATCAAAATAGCACGAAAAATCAATAAATGGAACAAAGGCAATTCAAATCAAAGGAAAATTCAATTAAATGATTAAATAAAGCTTGAAAAGGGGAAAAACACTAAGAAATTGATTAAATTCAATTAATGACATAGTTGTTGAAAGCAAAAATCAAAATGAACCTCTTACCCTTCATGGCTAAATTTAATTACTTTAATTAATTAATAAATATGAATTTCCCTCAACAAAGAAAAAAAGGAGACAAAAGGACACAAATCACTCATTTTTGTTGAAATGGTCCAGCCTTTTGAAACCATTTAAATGTTTGTCCCCCAATTTAGGGACAAAGAAAAGCCAATTGACCTTACCCAAGCATAACCATGGTTATCTCACTCTACCCCCTACCCTTGGGAAAATCTTATAAATAGAAGGCATTTTGAGGCATTAATCATCCACTCCATATCTTTGAATTGCATCAAAGCTCTTGCAATTTGCATCCACATCACTCACTTAGCATTTTCATTGATAATTAGCTTCAATTGTTGATCATTTTGTAGATTTCTTATCAAATAGAGCTAGAATTTGATAATTAGATCTAGTTTGCATATCATTCTTAGTTCAATTCTCATAATTAGAGTGTCACTAGTGAGGATTTGCAGCTGAGAGCCTCACTTACTACTTCAATTTAGAGAACCATGAGATGTTGATAGATTAATTGTGCATTTGTTAGATTATTTTTCTCTAATTCTTGTTGTTCTTAGTTAATCTTGTTATTTCATGAAGGTGTAAATCACTCACACACAGTATTTATGGCTATGAATTCTCTGATATTCTCAAATTTGTGTGTCTTTGTGTCTAAGGACTCTTGCCCAATGGATGAGGCACTAGCCTAAATGAGTATTCCTCTTGTTAACATACACTGATTGAAGCTATTGCATTCCAAATATTGAAATCAATAACATTTCTATGCTTTAGGTCTTTGGTTGTGTGGTTGTGTTACCCAATAGTAATGGAGAGTCAATGAATGTGTTGTTAACATTTAGTACTTTCTTACTATCAATCTATTATTCAAACCTAGTCTTTGGTGTGTAAAGTATAGTTTTCACTAGGTTAGGTGCACCCACCTTGGTTTTGCAGAGCTAGAAGTGAAGAGGGCAGTCCTGTCCCTATAGTTGGTCTAGTTACCCTAAGGTCCTTCTAAATTTTAGAATTTACCTATCCTAAAAATCTATTTGAGGGTATATTGGTAGCCTAAGAGCATAAGCATCCATTTTGAACACCAACAAGATGGTGACTTTGCCGGGGAATGTTACACAAGTCCATAATAACCAGTAGGTCATCATTGGAAGAAACAGGGTTATTCTTGTCCCTTGTCTTGTCAAGCTCATTTGGATATTTGTTAGTAAGGAAATAGTATTGTAAGATTCCCAATATTCTTGGGTGGTGACTCAAAAATCTCTGTAGTAGTGCTAGTTAGTATATTTTTTATAGGATGAGTTACAGAGGTACTAGGTCTTAGAGAAAGGAGCATCCTGAAGATAGATTGGAAGAAGGTATTCCAAGCTCTTCTAGGTCTAGTCAGACAAGGGGAGGAAAGAAGAAAATAAATGTTTCTCATACTTGGAAAAGTAAAAAGGATAAAGACAAGAAACTCAAACCAAGCCTGGTCAAGAAGAAAATATTTTAGAATATGAAGAGGCTATTGATTTGGGATTGAACCAGTATGAGGATGAATTTCAAGTGGGAGATGATGAATCTAAGACTACTCTCCTGGAATCAGAAGAGATCTTTGAAGAGCTCTATGAGTTGGAAAAAAGAGTCCAAGAATAAGTTGCTATTAGACAACAAAGATAAAAGGACAAAGAAGACAAAGTAAGACAAGCCATGATAAGGGCTGATCAGTTAAAGAGGTAGTTGTTAGATTTGGAGGCAATTAATTTTGTCCCAGAGCCTAAAAGAGTAGAGGAATAGCCTATTGTGTAGAGAACATGTGAGATAACTAGGCCTAGAGATAAAGGCAAACAGAAAGTTGTTGGAGTTTAAATCAATGAACAAGTTCATGTGGAAAACCCATTAGAGCAAGGGTTGAGATTAGATGTAGACCTTGAGAAGGCTAGAAAAGAAAAAAAAATATTAGATAAAGAATTAGAGAACGTAGAATTAGAGGCCATTTCTGTAGAAATAAGAAAGAAGATTGATTTTCTCAAGCATACCTCAGGACCTTCAAATGTTGTTGCTTCCTTTTTAGGACAAGGTGGAAATCATGGTAACCTTGCAACTCAGACAAATGGCATTCTAGGTGCTACTAAAATTCCTACTGGTTCAAACACAAGGACATCTACATCTCAAGGAATGGACCCACCTCAAGGTGTTCTTGTTCATGAAAGGCACAAACAACTTATCTTTTTTGGTATTCCTGGTTATCCTAATGTAATTCTTGATGAAATTAGAAAGAAGCTCCCAAAGTTTGCTGGGAATAATGTCATCACATGTGAGGAACATCTAAAAAATTTTATGGATGTAATAGATGATTATAATGTTCAACCTGATGATGTTGTAATGAAGTTATTTGTATAATCTCTAACCGAGGATGCTAGGGACTAGTTTAGAGGATTACCCCATGCTAGTATAGGATCTTGGAATGAATTTAAGAATTGTTTTAAGGAGAATTATAGAGATAAAACAAATGAGGGTTTTATTTTGAATGAATTCAATAACATAAAGAAAAATTAGAATGAAGAGGTCCTCGAATTTAATATAAGATTCCAAAAGGCTATGCATAGGCTCCTACAATTTATCAGATTAGATGATAGAATGTGTCTTGTGACATACTTAAATTCTTTTGATGCAAATATGGGTTACCTTTTAAAGGATAAGAACCCTAGAAATCTTGGGGAGGCTTACAAGTTGGCTATCAACATAGAAAGTAATAGAAGAATATCAGGAAAATAAGGGAGAAGAGATGATTATAGGCCTCAAGTGCAAAATAAGAAAGAGATGGGAAGGTCTGCTAATTTTAAGCCAAAGGAGGAGGATAATCTAAAGCAGATTCTAAGTGCTTTAAAGGATCTAAAGCCTGATGAAAAAAGAAATAATAAGGTTGCAACAAATGATCGGCCTATTTCAAGTTATTTTTGCAGGCAACCAAGAATGCAAAATTACCCATACAATACTTAGTGGAAGGATGGCAAGCCCATTTTTCTAGTTAAAAGGGATAGGCTTGATGATAGGATTCCTGATCCTTTGCTAACATGAATGATGATATCCCATGGTGTGCTACTTGTCAATCTCCTCATAGTCTAGAACAGTGTGTTATTGCTCTGAAGTTATCTGAGAACCAAGAACAAGATAAGCAATATGATCAGAGTGGTTGTGTAATGACTTCTTCACATGCATGGGATGAGGTTGACTCTACTGATGATGAGGAAGAAGAATTTGATGATGTTGGATGTGGTGCAGTGAAGTGTGAGGAACATGTTTCCTTAAGGAGACCATCTGATGAGGAAATTGCTCAAATAACTACAGACATGCTCACTCAAGCTAGGAGCAATTAAAATTTAAGAAATAGGACAATTGGAACCACATCTGGTAAACCGGGTAGTATGTTTATCAAGAATTTAGAAAGGAGTACACAATAGCCTGAGGAAAAGGAGAAGGGTGTTGGTGTTGTCAGTCAGGTTAAAATTAAAAAGAGGAGTGGGCCTATTGCAATACCTAAGGGTAAAGTAAAATCATTAGAATTAGTTGTTCCCATACCTCAAAAGGAAGATGAATTTGTGCAAAAGGGTAAATCTGACTTGATTGTCCAAAAGGAGGATAAAGATGTCACCGAGATTAAGGAAGACATGGGAAACCATACATATGTTCCCATTGATATGACTAAATTGCTTTCACAAATAACTGTCAAAGTTCCACTTTTAGAAATGATGAGAATAGAAGAGCACAAGGTCAAGGCCTTGGATTGGGTAAATGGTGCTTCTTCAATAAAGGTCCAAGAAATGAGTAGGAGTGATAAGCATGTGGCTTCTTTAGATGACACACCTAATAGTAAAAATGAAGAAATTGTCTCTAAGATCCCTCAAATATTTTTTAATGCAAATGTTGTAAATGCTGCATCAGGGACATTTGATCCTTTTTTCTTTTCCCTTATGATAAATGGAAAATTATTGAAAAATTGCATGATTGATTTTGGAGCATCAAACACTGTAATGCCTGCAGAGATCATGAAGTCACTGGGACTAAAGGTTGATACACCTCATGGGAGATGCCAAGCTATGGACTCAATAGAAGTACCAGTTATTGGTACCATTAAGGCTTTTCCTTATAAATTAGCAGCATTTCCTAACAAACAACTAACTATGAGTGTTCTTTTGGTTGATATTCCTCCTTAGTATGGAATGCTATTATCTAGAAAATGGAGTGCTTATATGGGAGGAAGTATTCAGTGTGACTTGTCTTTTACTACTTTTAGCATTGGAGGAGAAAGTGTAAAAGTTTTAAGGGAAAATAGAACCCCACATATGATTGAGGAGGATGAAAATGACAACATGAATTGTTTTGTTGACACTGACATTGGTTCTTTCCAAGTTCAGGAGAGAGAGGTGCAAGAAAAGGTCAAGCCTATCCTTCTGGCTGATGATGAAAATAACATGGTAGAAGATAATGTCTTATGGACCCTGTATTTTGATGGAGCAAGTTCTAAGGAAGGTGTTAGAGCAGGAGTGCTATTGATATCCCCAAGTGGTAAGACTTTTAAGTTTTCTTTCACTCTCTTGTTCCTTTGCACAAATAATGTTACTAAATATGAGGCCCTACTAATTGGTTTGAGACAAGCATCAAAACATGGAATCAAACATCTTAGGGTGATTGGTGACTCTGAGTTAATAATCTCTCATATTAGATCGAGGTATGCATCAAAGAATCAAAGGTTGAAACAATATAGAAATGCTATTTGGGATGAAATTGAAGGTTTCAATGCCTTTGGTATTGATTGGGTGGATAGAAGCCAAAATAGGATGGCTGACTTATTTGAAAACATAGCATTAAGGCCAGAGGATATTACTTTTGCGGGGATATCCAAAATTGAGTTCAAGTCTAGGCCTTATATCCCAGACAATGTTGAGAATTGGCAAGTATTTTTTGATGATCAGGATATACTAAGGTTTTTGCAGTGTGATTCTCATTTTGATGGTCAGGAGATGGATTTTAGCACTTATGTTGACATCAAAAATGGAAAAGAAAATGTTCTTGGGAAGGAATTTTTGCAATTAAGGTCAAATAGGATCCCAAGGGGATTGGTTTCTCTTGAGAGCACATTTGATGATAAAGAAAGGACTTTTTTTCCTAAATTTGTTGATAAGATAAATGATTTGGAGGAAGTAAATTTAGGAACAAGTCAAGTACCTAAAAATGTTTACATAGGTAAATGTTTATCCCAAAGAACTAGGAACAATCTGATTGATCTTCTCAAAAAATTTAGACATGTCTTTGCATGGTCTTATGATGATTTGAAAGCCTATAGAGAGGATCTATTCCAGCATGAGATACCATTGAAAGAAGGAACCAAACCTTTTAGGAAAAAATTAAGGCCTGTAAATCCTACCTTGGCACCAAAAATGCAAGATGAACTCAAAAGGATGATGGATGCTGGCATCATCAAGCCTGTCAGACATTCTACTTGGGTGTCAAACTTGGTTCCAGTCAGAAAAAAGAATGGTGACATTAGGTTATGTGTTGATTTTAGGAACTTGAATGTCAATTATGGTTTGCCTAATATGGAAAATATGCTATAGAAGGTTATTGGATCAGAGTTAATGTCCATGATGCATGGTTTCTCTAGATATAATCAAGTCATGGTCAAGGAGTCAAAATAGTTCAAGATTGCATTCACTACCCCTTGGGGAGCATATGTTTATGTTAGAATGCCTTTTGGTCTGACAAATGTAGGAGCCACTTTTTAGAGAGCTATGGATGTGGCCTTTGTAGACTTCATAAACAAATTTCTAGTGGTATATCAGGATGACCTCACAACATATTCAGATAAGGAAAGTTAGCATTGTGAACATCTTGAGAAGATTTTTATTAGGGCTTTGGAGTATGGGATTTCTTTGAATCCAAAGAATTGTTCCTTTGGTGTTGTGGAAGGCAAGCTCTTAGGACATATTGTGTCCAAGGATGGAGTGAGAATTGACCTTGAAAGGGTTATGGCTATAGACAAGCTTTCACCACCTAAAAATGTTAAAGGAATACATTCCTTCTTCGGGGAGGTAAACTTTCTAAGGAGATTTGTTACAAATTTTGTAGAAATAAGTATCCCTATATCTAGGATGTTGAAAAAAGAAGAAAAGATTGAATGGAATGAAGAAGCAGATGAATCTTTCATAAGTATCAAAAGGGCCATCAAGGATGCTCCAGTTTTGAGGACACCTAATTATGGTAGGCCCATGTAGATTTTTTCTTTTGCTTCTTGTCATACAATTGTAGTAGTTTTATTGCAAAAGAATTCAGATGGATATGAACAACCTATATCATTCTTTAGAAAATCCCTACAAGCAGTAGAATTGAAATATGATATTATTGAGAAATAAGCTTATGCCTTAGTTAAAGCAGTCAAGGCTTTTAGATGTTACCTTGTGGGAGCTAAGGTGGTTGCTTATGGCCCTAGTGCTGCAGTTAAGGATATACTGGTGCAACAAGAAGTTTCAGGGAAAACATGTAGATGGATCAATAGGATCCAAGAATTTAATATTGATATCCAAATTACAAAGTTGGTAAGAGGCTTAGGTCTTGCAAAATTAATGGCACAAAGAAATTTAGTTGCAAATCATGTAAATGTGTTAGAAGAAGAACAAAGGCCATATATTTGTGATATGGACTATTGTGACTGATACAAAGATGTTATTGGTTACTTGCAGAAATTGGTCCTTCCCCCTGAGGTAGATGAAAATAAAAGGAGAACTATCAAGTTGTGATCTACAAGGTATGCCATTATACATGGTAAGTTGTGGTGGAGAAGCAATGAAGGAGTATTGCTAAAGTGCATAGACCATGAGAGATCTGAAGCTCTGTTAAAGGAAATGCACCAAGGTGTTTGTGGAGGACACTATATGGAAAAGACCATAGCTCACAAGATCCTTAGGTCTAGATTTTGGTGGCCTACAGTTTTTAAGGATACACACCAGTTTGTAAAAAAATGTGATGCATGTCAGAGATTTGTTGGAAAGTTGAAGTTTAATGGAAATTTTCCACTCTGACCTATTACAGTTTAGGCCCCTTTCTAGAAGTGGGGTATTGATTTTATTGGAGAAATTCCAAACAAGTCTAGTGGTGGACATTCTTACATACTAGTGGCAATAGACTATTTTACCAAGTGGGTTGAAGCTATCCCTACTAGAAAGGCTACTAGAAAAGTGGTAGCAGATTTTATGATGTAGAACATCCTTACCAGGTTTGGTTTCCCAGAGGTAATTGTGGTTGATAATGCAATGTGCTTTAGATCACAAGAATTTGGTGATTTTTGTCAGCAATATGGGGTACACATTTCATTTTCTTCCCCATATCATCCACGAGGAAATGGCCATGCTGAGTCTAGTAACAAAAGTCTTATTAAGATTCTTAAGAGAGTGTTGGACAAGAATAAGAAAGCTTGGGACTCAAAATTATGGTGGGTACTATGGGTTGATAGGGTAACTATTAAGAAGGCCATAGGTTGTGCTCCATTTGATTTGGTATATGGAATAAGTGCTAGATTGCCTCAAAATAATCTATTGCATATGTATAGGTTTATTCAGGCACATGATGAGGACTTGAATGATGAGATGAGAGTAAAAATGGATGAGCTGATCCAGTTGGAAGAGGTAAGGAGAGATGCACATGAAAGAAATGAGACATTGCAGAGACAAAGTAAGAATTTATTTGATAGGAGGGCTACCCAGAGAAGTTTTGAAATTGATGACCTTGTCTTGATGTGGAATGCAAGGTTGGAAGATAAGGGGAAGCATGGAAAGTTTGATCCAATTTGGTTGGGCCCTTATCTTATTGAAAGAAAATGGGGGACAAATTCTTATGTCCTGAAGGATTTAATTGGTGGTGCTTTGGAATTGCCTATTCATGGACAATTCCTAAATTTTTACTTCTCCTAAATTATCTTTTCCATGAGTAGTAGTTTAGGTTTTCCATTGTACAATCATCTATTTTTGCTTTTTGGGTCAGAATTTTGGTTTGGTTTGCTCTTCCAGGAGATTCTAGTTTCTTGTTGTATCTACAGGAGATACACGTCCCTGAGTATGAGCCACTGTTAGCACCTGCAAAAAGTTTCATGGTCTCATCTATTTTCCCCTAGTCTCTGCAGTGATTTTCCTATCTCTGGCTTGAAACCCTACGCAAAATTTCATAAATCTAGCCATTTGTTTCAAAAATCCTAGTGCGCCCTATTTTAAATCTATTTTCATGTTACTTTTCGGGCCACTTAAAATTCCTAAAAATGTGTTTAAATTTTTCCTAAGTCTACTGCCCGGTGGGTTTAATATTTTCCTAAGTCATGTGCCTTAATATTTCCTAATGTTTTCAGCTTGTATTTTCCCGAGCCTAACCTCTCTGACACCATCTCAATCTAACGGTGGGCCCATCTTCTCATAGGGTTTGTCAGAGGCATGCGATCTTAAGACTATTGTCGATTCTCCTTTATGACGTTGCCTTTCATATGAAGTGGGTCCACTACCATGTTGGCATAGGTGGCATTCTTTAATTGGTCTATGTGACTGTGAGTTGGATGTTTTGTTAGGTGGGCCCAGTATCTTAGTGTGAAGATTCAAGATCTACGGTCGGTGCATGATCTCAAGGAATCTTTTGAGCCCTTGAGATTATGCATCGACTGTTCGATCTTCCAGTATGTTAAAGACAAAGAGTGGGTCTGAACCGCCATGTTGTGCTGACTTGTGCTTTCCTCATTGGTTGAGCCATTGATGATTTAGAGGGTTGTCAGTGGGACCTTCTTGCTGACATGTTTTAAGGGCCCTGACATCCGCAAAGGATCTATGGTTGGTGTAAGTTCTCATGGAGTTTGTTAGAGCCATGAGATCTTGTGCCAACCATTGATTTTACTTTTTCTCAGGTGTTGACGAGGGTGGGTCCTGTATGTCAGAGGGAGCTGACATGCACATTTTTTATTAGTGTTGACTGTTGGCGTGGACATGGACTTTTCAAGGTTTCATGACTATTGTAAAGATTAACGTAAGCTACTTGATCTGCTGGGAAATAAAAGGATCTATAGTCACATTTTAAACCAGAGCTTGTATCCATTTTTTTTCAAATTCAAATTGTTTCTACAGGGTTTGGAGACAGTTTTCCGAATGAAGCCATATTATAGGACCATTTTTTATCGTTCTAGCTTGGTTGTGGGTGAGATTTTACAAGGAAGGTCTTGGTGGTTGTTCTAGCATGAATTTTTCTGCTTGGAGTTGGTATAGCATCGGATCTGTTGCAAGATTTGATGATTATTTTTTATCTTACTAGCCTTGCACTTGGAGCTTGTTTTGTCTGGCTTTCAGTCTTTTGGTTGAGTTAGGTAGTTTTGAAATTGTCGCTTTGAATGGTCATCAATGGTTGTTGCAATCCTTGAGATAAAAAGATTTTTCATGATCATCCAAAGGCATTGGGAGTTAGGTGCTCAAAAAATTTTGCTTGGTGAGCCCTATTCTCAGTCAAGGGTTTGTAATAGTTTTTGATTCAGTGTTTGTTGATGAAAGAAGAAAGTTGCAAGTCTAAGCTGTAGCTTGCAAGTAGGGTGTCTTGTGATTCATTGTATACATAGAAGGAATTCATCATACTTAATACAAATATCTAATTCTTATCTCTCCTTTGTGTCAAGTCAAGTAAGCTTTGAGTTTTCTAACTCATTACATAGTGTTTTTATGTATGTATCTTCATTCTTGAGCTCTGATCTAGGATTGTATTAAACTATGCTCTAGATGGGATATGGGTTTGCCCTTGTCTATGTAAGGATGTCTTGTAAGCAATAAAGACTAGGATAAATGTATTTGTGGCTATAAATTCTTTGATATTCTCAAATTTGTGTGTCTTTATGTCTAAGGACTCTTGCCCAATGGATGAGGCACTAGCCTAAATGAGTATTCCTCTTGTTAACATACACTGGTTGAAGCTATTGCATTCCAAATATTGAAATCAATAACATTTCTATGCTTTAGGTCTTTGGTTGTGTGGTTGTGTTACCCAATAGTAATGGAGAGTCAATGAATGTGTTGTTAACATTTAGTACTTTCTTACTATCGATCTGTTATTCAAACCCAGTCTTTGGTGTGTAAAGTATAGTTTTCACTGGGTTAGGTGCACCCACCTTGGTTTTGTAGAGCCAGAAGTGAAAAGGGCAGTCTTGTCCCTATAGTTGGTCTAGTTACCCTAAGATCCTTCTACATTTTGGAATTTACCTATCCTAAAAATCTATCTGAGGGTATATTGGCAGCCTAAGAGCATAAGCATCCATTTTGGGCACCAACAGAGGTGATATTTATTCTATATATCATAGATCTAAATTAGACAAAGTATAGTTATCATTTATAGATACTTTCTGTTATTCTCTAATCTTTGTAACAAAGTTAGAAAAATCTCTTAACAGAGTAGACTTAACAGTCTGTTTGTAAATCTCTTAACCGAGTATGCACTTAATTAGTGTTGTTTAAATCCTTTAACAAGGTAGATCTAGTCAATCTGATTGTTACTCCTAACAAGGTAAGATCACTAGAAGTGATCACAACTTGTATCCTTCACTGCCATACTTTATTATTTGCAGTAGTGAAGAATTTGTGGGTGTCATCCCCACTCTAGTTTTTACCTTCTAATAAGGGTTTCTGCGTAACCAACATAACCGTGTTATGTTATTGAATTATTGTTTGTTTTCAAGCACTTTACATTTATCAATCCAATTGAATGAATGTTGCAAACAATGGATTCAGCTAGATAGATTAGTTTCTACTATTTGTAGATTGAGTATTTAGGTAAAACATTTTTTAGGGTACTAATTCACCCCTCCCCTCTCAGTCCCTTATCTTTCCATTCCAACAATTGGTATCAGAGATAGATCTCTTATTGGAAGGTTTAACCACTAAAGAGGAAAGATCTAAACATGGAGAAATACAAGTGTTAATATTATTTAAAACAATAGAGAGGGGGGTGAATCAGTTGTTCTCAGGTCTAGATGTACCAATTGAACTTTTAAACACTTCAACAATCTAAGATCTAATCACAAACACAACTCAGTCTCTAAAGAATATGTGTACCAAAAACATATAACCTACAGTCCACTATCCAACAGTAATTAACTTGTAGAATATAGAAACATTCACAACAATCTTTCATACAAGTATAACACCAAATTTATAGTAGAAACCCAACTTGGGAAAAACCACTTTGTAACATGTTACTGATATTTTCACTCTTCTGAGGTGAGCTCTCTGAAAAGCTAACCTTGTTAAAGGTTTACAAACACACCACTAGGTGTGACCCTATTAAAGGATTTAAAAACTATATCAAAAGTGACCCGATTAAAGGATTTAAGTACATTCCATTAGAATGCCACCTTGATTAAAGGATTTAAACAATGACTATTAGGTCAACCTTGATTAAAGGATTTAGATGATACAATGGTTAAAAACTACTAGTAATATCTAATCTAAAAAACATACAACTCACTTTGCAAATGTCAAATCCAATTCACACATATATGTTGATTTACTGACTGAGTTCCATTTCTAGCTACATCTCTAATCTTTTTGGAATTCTCTTCAAGCAAGACATCAAAGCAACACTAAGTAAATTATGCTACAATCCATCAACATATAGAACATCATTAGTGTTATTATTTCCATCCAAAGTGATAGCTCCTCTACCTATGATAGGTTTAGGAGTGTTGTCTCCAAATCTAACCATGCTGCCTTTGTACTTATCCAAATGTACAAATCTATCTTTGTCTCCTATCATGTGATGTGAACAAGTGTTGTCTATGATCCAGTCATTCCTGATGTCTTCTTGTGAAATCAATGCTAGCTCTTGTGCTTTCCTTTCATCTTCTTTATCCATCTCATCAAACATTCTTTCCATGTCTTCAATTGTAATGAATCCTATTTCATCTTCTACTGAATCTTCATCTGATACTCCATCTTTAGCATAGTAACATTTTTTATACTTAGGCTTGTAATTAGTTTTGAACTTCTGGACTCTTGTAGGACACTTAGATGCAAAATGACCAATCTTGTTACATGAAAAGCATTTGAATCATAACTGACCTTCATATTTTCCTTTTCCTCTTCTTTCTTTCTTAGCAATCATAGCAATGAATTCATCTAGTTCTTTATCATCATCTTCATCATCAAAATTACTAGAAGTATTTAAAGATTTCTTACCATGGACTGAGGCTTTGAATGTTGTTTCACTTTTAGGCTCTATCTTCAATCTTGATATCTCAAATGCTAAAATCTTGCTGATTAAGGTCTCTCTTTTGAAGTCTTTTGAAAACTGCATAGTCTCATCTAGGATTTTTATCTTTCTCTCATATTCTGGTGTTAGAGTAGTCATCAACTTATCCATTATGTCTTCTTCCAAAATTTCTAATCCTTTGATTGTAGGCTCTGATGTTCTCTTCAGGTAGCATCTCCAATGTATTATATCTTTTCTTCCATGTCTTTCTGTGTGCATTCTTTCCTCGGATGTCTCCTTCAAACATGTCTTCTAGATACTTCCATATTCTATAGGCTTTATTTACTTTCTTGATCTCTGAATACTCACTATCAAACAAGACACTGATAAGGGCTTCTTTGGAAATTGTATTTTGAGTGAACAGTTCCTTTTGTTTAATAGTTGCATCATCTTTTGCAAGATCTGATAAAGAAAGAATCTAAACTTCTCTAGTAGCTACTTCAAAAATCTCAAAACCAATGCATTGTAAACGTGTCATCATTTTGTTCTTCCAGTCTAGATAATTCTTTCCATCAAAATTAGGACTTTATTTTCTAAAGAATTCCATATGATCAACCTCAAGTTGTTAAACTTTCTCTCTGAGGCACTTGGCTCTGATACCAATTATTAGGAATAGTCCCAAGAGATAACTGAGAGGGGGGGGGAGGTGAATCAGTTATCTACAAGATTCAATTATTTATCCAATTAAGTACAGAATAACATTAAACATATACACAATAAGATAACACTTAACACAACACCATAATTTTGGTTACAAGGAAACCCAAATAGGTAAAAACCCTAGTGGGAATTAGGACCCACTATAAACTGCACTAGAGTATAATGATCCCTGTTAGAAGATCTTACAGCCCTATTAGGATTTGATCTTTTCAATGCATGAAGTATAGTGACCTGGTCAAAGGTCAGACCCTATTAGGAGTCTTTTACAAATAATCCTGTTAGGGGTGAGGACTCATTGTCCAAGAGCTCACTACTCTAATGGTGAAGGTTTCAACCTTCTGCACAACATATACACACTATATCTAGATTTGAAGAACTTTGAATTAGACTTGCTATCTTGATTAGTTCCAATGAATAACATACACTCTTCTCTTCTTCACATAGATCTTCAACTAATCATTGAATCAATGATGTAGTCAAGGATGGAGAATCCAATTAAGGACTGTCTAACCTTGCAGCCAAACACCAAAACAACAAAAATACACAACAAGAAACTAGATTTGAAAGAAAAAAGATGTCTTTATTCATCAATTAACTGATTACATGCAATGTGTCAGGCTGTAAGGCCTTCCTGGTTACGACTAATTACAATGGAAGAAACAATTTTACAAGACCATGCAGGATCCAACACACATAGCTAGCCTGGGTCTGCAACACATCAGGACATTGGTAGGCACTCCAAGAAAGATCTAAACTTGTACTCAAACTTCCAAGAAACCTTTCTACTACCTAAGCTTGCAATCTACTAACTCTACTTTCACACATCCATACATCTTCTACTGCCAACTCTCTCCACCAAAAAACTACCCAAACATACACTTAAATACTAAACCCTAGTCACAAGTCAGCTTTACAAACAATTAAATCCCAAAATCCAGTCGGCTCATAAATAACTTCACAAATATTTAATTCACTAATTCAGCCTCTAGATCCACATAGGATAATACAAAATGCCAGATCTAGGTCTCCACACATCCAACGGTCAATCTATAACTCGAGGAATGCGGCCCAGATTAAATGCACCTGTCAGCCAAGCTGATTCTCCAAGAACAACCATCAGTAAGCCAAACTACCAAGCATTAAGAAAAATACCAAGAAACCATACCAACCAATCCCCTTAAGCATTACCAAGCACCATAAATGATGAGTCTCCTTCAATGACCGAGCTTCCTTCAGCGATCGAGTCCTCTAGTGACTGAGCCACTTCAACAATCAAGAAACAGGCATAAACACCAAGACCTTATTGGTGACTGAGCACTGAGAAACAAACCACCAGGTCACTGAGTGACCATCATCCATAGAGATCCACCAGAACTTCCAACTAAGAATCACCATCAAGACCGAGAAATTCCAGTCTTCTACTAAAATCACTAGCCAAGTAACCAAACTCCATGAGATAGTTACCGAGACTACCAGAATCTTCAAGCACCAAGCAAGAAGCTAGGATGCCACTGAATTAGACTCCCAGGGTACAAAAAAAAGTGTGTCCCACACTTTCTCGCCAAAGGGAACATCTAAAAACCACCAACTCCACTTCATCTTCACCAAAGGCTTCCTCTCCATCACAAGAAAGAGAACCAATCTATAACTCAACCAATCAGCATGTCCAACATCCTGAACAAACCAAGCCATCAATCCATCACCAAGGATCAAGGAAGAATCCCATCTTAGAATCTCCTCACCAGACTTATCACTATCAACTAGCAACTCAAGTTTGCAACTAGTAAACAACATCTTCACCAAAACACTGAACAAATGCAATTCGGTAACATGAACACCACCAAGGTGTTCAACAACAAGTTACTCCATACTAACAACAATCTGATCAAGCACAACTAGATGCTCTGCAATTTCCTTGTCAGGCACAACTGACTAAACATGAAAACCAATCTCCTCACTAACCTCAACAAGGTCAGTAACATCATCGGTAATCATAGGTAACCTAGCAACAAGCACAAGTTTCTCTATAGGTTTGATGTTAGAATCCACCAACTGAACATCAAAACCAATTTCGCATAACTCTTCAACCTTTGAACTATCACAGGAAACCTTGGCAAGATGTCTTCTCTCATGAACCAACCTTCTAACTGGCCAAACAACTTTCCTCTAGATCAACATGCTCCAACTCTGGTAAGCTCTACAAATCTCAACAACACTTTCTCTCACAAGGTTCTTAACTCAGTTCTCCACGTGGTTCAACAAATCCACTTCCAATCAAGCAAACCTCTCAAAAATCACATCACCAAGGTCCAATCCTCTCAGAGACATCTCCAAAGCTCTTCGAAAAACTTCTACAACAAACCCTCACTGACCACCTTGTGAAAATCTCCAAGTTGTGTACAAGTCAGATCGCAACCTACAATCTTGCAACAACTAGGGCACAATTTCACAGGTTCAGTGCTTTAGATCTACAATCCGGATTACGCATAATCTCTTTGCCAACAAGATCAACTTCACAAGATCATCCTTGCTAGGTTAACCTTCTACTACAACAAGATCAAACTCTCGCTCTGATACCACCTAATGCAGTCAAGGATGGAGAATCTAATTAAGGACTATCCAACCTTGCAACCAAACACCAACATAGTGGAAATACATAACAAGAAACTAGATCTGAAAGAAAATAGATGTCTTTATTCATCAATTAACTGATTACATACAATGTGTCAGGCTGTAAGGCCTTCTCGGTTACGTCCAATTACAATGCAAGAAATAGTTCTACAAGATCACCCAGGATCCAACACACTCAACTAGCCCAAGTCTGCAACACATTAGGACACTGGTAGGCACTCCAAAAAAGATCTAAACTTGTACTTGAACTTCCAAGAAACCTTTCTGCTACCTAAGCTCAGAAGCTACTAACTCTTCTTTCATAGATCCACACATCTACTACCAACTCTCTCCCCCAAACAACTACCCAAACATCTACTTAAATACTAAACCCCAGCCACAAGTTGGCTTTACAAATAATTAAATCCCAAAATCCAGTCGGCTTCCAAATATACAAATATTAAATGCCAAACATTAGTCGGGTCACAAATAACTTCACAAATATTTAATTCACCAAGTCGGCATCCATATCCATATGGGATAATGTAACATGCCAGATCTAGGTCCCCACACATCCAAAGGTCAATCCATAAATCGAGGAACATGACCTAGATTAAATGCACCAATCGGCCAAGATGATTCTCCAAGAACAACTGTTAGTAAGACAAACTACCGAGCATCAGGAAACATACCAAGGAACCATACCAACCGAGATCCTCAAACATTACCAAGCACCAAAAATGTCGAGTCTCCTTCAATGACCGAGCTTCCTTCAATGACTAAGTCTTCCAGTGACTAAGCCACTTCAAAAACCAAGAAACAAGCATAAACACTGAGACCTCATCGATAATTGAGCACTGAGAAACAAACCACCAAGTCATCGAGTGACCATCATCCATGAAGATCCACCAGAACTTCCAACTGAGAATCACCATCAAAACTAAGAAACTCTAGTCTTCTACCGAAATCACCAGCCAAGTAACTAAACTCCACTAGATAGTTACTAAGACTACCAAAATATTCAAGCACTGAGCAAGAAGCTAGGATGCCACTTCATCAATCAACTATAATGTCTTAGTATATTCGCATCTTCTGGTCTACTATCTCAATCACACTTAGCAATCACAACTGACTAGCTATAATTATATTTCTTCAAATGATATAATCAAGTCGGCCTATTAAAACTTCCTTGAAATAATAATAGAGAAATAATATAACTCTTCAATAACATCTCCAATGGCTAAACCAAGCATGCAACACAAATAGGACCGTGCAACTCAATTTGAGTAGATGCGTCGCTTCACATAGTCAGCTCCACCAAATTAAATGAAACTTTCTTCTCATGTTGAAATACATTATGCAATCTTAACCAAACATTCTTAACTCATCACCAAACATGCAACCAAACACGCATGTAAAAATGATAGGTGTAACTACTAAAATAATATAAACAATGTCGGCTCCATCAGATAAAGTCAAAAAACTATAACTGGAAAATAGAAACATCATAAATCAACTTGTACTACACAACTAACTCTACATCCATGAACATAGCTTCATATACATTTCTACAACACAAATATAAATGTGCAAGTCTCCATCATAACCATACTGATAATCACATACATAACTCTTCCTGTAACACTGTTAGGAACACTACTGATAAAAACAACTGCACAACTATATGTACTCAAAATCAACCTCTAGGCTTATTATATCATGTTGTAACATATTTAGGAAACATATGATCAATGCTTCATACATAATACTTCAATGCATATTTCTTAACATATGTTGTCATCAATGGAAAACATACAGTCAACACTAGCTTGTTGGAAAATCTCCAACATACACATCACATTATCAAGTTTCTTCAATCTAGAAAAACCTCTAACTTTCTTGTTTTTACTTATACTCACCATATTGTCAAATTTAATATGATGTAGCCTCTTATTCCATAACCATACATCATCAAATTGTGCAAACAAATATGTCTCTTTTGATAGATCTAGATAGAACAAATTACCTCTAGTCTATTCTCCACTTCCAATCAATTCACTGGTAGCATCAAATATTTTAGCCTTCCTATGATGAAATTCCACTCGGTAACTAGTACTATTAAGTTGTGCAACACTCATAAAATTATAGTTAACACCTTTAACCCAATAAGCATTTTCACAAGTGATCTTATCAGTTAGCTTAATTGATCCTTTACCTCTCATAGGACATGGTGCATCATTACCAAACTTAACACTTCTACCTTTGTAATGATCTAGGGTTTCAAAATTACTTTTATCACCATTCATGTGATGTGAGAAACCACTATAAATAATCCATTTATCACCCCTACTCACATAAGAAATAAGTGCAATTTTATTATCTTCATCAGAATTATCTTTCATAGCAACATAAACTACTTCAATATCAAAATTATCACTATCACTATCACGTTCTTCTTTAGAAATATAGCAAGATTTCTTACCTTTATCCTTGTAATATTTGTACCTTTGATGATCTCTATGATCTCTCTCCTTGTACTTTCTTTCTCTTTCCTCATCCTTGTCATTCCTATCAGGACATCTTGCACCAATATGGCCAACTTTGTTACATAAAAATAGATTATAGGAAGTTTACCTTTATACTTGCCTTTTCCTCTTTTCAATCTTCTAGCCATGAATGCCTTGAGATCATCTAGTTCATCATCAGAAGTGTCACTATCACTTTTACTTTTCACACATTTTTCTTTTTCTCTCTTAGATTTATGTAAAACCATTTGTGAATTGAATGTAGATTCAATATTAGGAACAATGTAGCTATCATAGTTAGAAATCTCAAAAGTAGTAAGCTTACCAACAAGACTTTCCCAAGTTGGAACATTACCAGGGTTACATCTTGATTCTTGAATTGTAAAAATTTTGATAGCATAGATAGGAAGAAAAGTTCTCAATACTTTACTAATAATAGTCTCATCCTCAATGATTCAATTATCTCCTCTAATAGCATTCACTACCTCCTTAATTCTACCACAATACTGAGCAATATTCTCACCTTGCATTTTCAATTCATCAAACTTACTTCTTAGGCTTTCATCTTTTTCCCTTAGAAGATTAACATCACCACCATAGATGGTTGCAAGATTATCCCACATTTTATTTACAATAGTGAAATCCTTGATACCTTCAAATTGAGGGTAGCTTAAGGTAGATGCAATCTCCAACATTTCATGATTGTGTTCCTATGTTTCTTTCATCTGTTCGGTATTCAAAGGTACAACAGGTATGACATAGTCATGTTCAACATAGTATTTCACCAAATCACCAATACCAGCTAGATGCAGTTTCATCAAATTTTTCCATGTAGGGAAGCTCTCATTGTTCAACTTTGGTACCTCCCTTTTATACATCTTGATCATTAGCTTCAATTACCTTTAAAAATTTTCTCTATAAGTACCAAAAACTTTGATACCAATTGTTAATATTATTTAGAACAACATAGAGGGGGGGTGAATTAGTTGTTCTCAGGTCTAGATGTACCAATTGAACTTTTAAACACTTCAACAATGTCAGATCTAATCACCAACACAACTCAATCTCTAAAGAATATGTATACCAGAAACATATAACATGCAGTCCACTATCCAACAGTAATTAACTTGGACAATATAGAAACATTCACAACAATCATTCATACAAGTATAACAGTAGATTTATAGTGGAAACCTAACTTGGGAAAAACCACTTTGTAACATGTTATTGATGTTTTCACTCATTTGAAGTTAGCTCTATGAAAATCCAACCTTGTTAAAGGTCTACAAACACACTACTAGGTGTGACCCTATTAAAGGATTTAAACACTCTATCAAAAGTGACCTGGTTAAAGGATATAAGTACATTTAATTAGAATTCCACCTTGATTAAAGGATTTAGACTGATACAATGGTTAGAAAGTAGCAGTAATATCTAATCTAAAAAACATACAACTCACTTTGCAAATATCAAATCCAATTTGCACATATATGTTGATTTACTAACTGAGTTCCATTTCCATCTACATCTTTGATCTACTTGGAATTCACTTCAATAAATCACCACTCTGATCAACTCCTTCAACTTCATCCTTCTACTTAGACGTATCAGTCAATAACATCAACAACACCAACATACATTATAACCTCACAATTCAGTTTTCCTTTATACCTCTTCAATAAGTAGATCTATCTTTTACCACTTAATCTCCTCCATAGATGTTAGGTTAGGTCAGATTCATTGAATCCTTCCATCATTTAAGTTCTTCTTCCATCCTTCTAGAAACATCTTCAATCTCCTCATTGAATTTGTTAGTACTGTTCAAAATTTTGACCCTCATACTTCAAAACTTTTCATAAACCCTTATTTTTGACCTAGCAAGGAGAAAGATGTAAACCCTAAATTATTATGAGCCTTGTTATTTTTGAATGTTACTTTTCCATTCACTAAAGTTCCAATAACACATGTGCTCATTTAAAACCTTTAAAATTTTCCCTCTTTCATGTATTTTGCGGTTAGGTTTTAAGTGGGTCACTTTTTAGTGAACATTTTAATCAAACTTTAGCTTTTCCCATTTTATTTCCTAACCATTTGCTTCATTATAAACTTGTGGTTGTTGCTTTATCTTAAGACCCTCCATTGTCAAATTTTTTGATGTACAAAATAGCGACTAGTTGACACCTGTTCAAGTGGGTCTATTTTCAAACTGTGTTGTTATTAACAAGCGGATTGCATCGACGATTGTCATGATACCACTAGGCTAAGTTGGCCGCTCATTAATCCATGTGCTTTGGCAACAAGAGTCTGATTGAATAGAAGGCTGGTGGTGATAGAGCTCTAACACTTTGGGTATAGTGGTGATTATTTGGGTTGACATCTATCCATGATGACACAATGTGGTGGGGTCATGAATTTTTTAAGGTTAAAGCCATGATAGATCTTGTGGCTGTCATTATACCACTAAGGGAAGATGCTCAGTATTTAAAGCTTGCGCTTTAGTGACAACTGTTTGATTTTCCACATACTTTAGACTATGAAGTGGATCCTTGGTTTCCAAGTCATGATGAGGTGTTCATTTTTCTATGGGTTGAGTTGGAATATGATGTGGCAGATGTCAATAGAATTGACGTTGGGAGAGAAAAGGTGGTATGTCTGCCTACTAGTTTTTCTGACATGGCTATTTTTCAATGGGTACAAGATTGGTGAAGGTTTAAGGTGGGGATAAATTTCATAGAGGAGTGATGATCATTTGATTGAATAGCATCAGTGGCTGTCACAATTTCTTTACCTGACATACCTGATAGTTTTCTTCTATGCGAAATAGTGATTGGATGACATGTGTCTTTTGTGTCTTCAGTCACCAGTGGGTCCGAAGTTTTCAAATGCCTCCACCTATTCATTTTCAAAGTGGGGTTACTGATTTTCAAAGATGATAAAGACCTATTAGTTTTAAAGAGGATCTATGCTGGTCACATTACCAGAGTGGAAAGGTGTTCAGATTTTATGCTTGCGAAATAGCGACAGGTTGACACCTGTCCAACCTGATTTAAAATTAAAGTAAGGTGTGGGTTTCTGCACATGGGTAAATTTGAAATGTTCTCATTGGTCAAGAACTAGGTTGGGGAAAGTGCTAAATGGTTATGACATGGTCATTATCATCCATCTGATGTGCCATAAGGAATTTTGATCAATGAATCACATTCAAATTTCATTTTTTGACATTGTTTCACGTCCTATGAACATTGTAGCTACCAGTTTCAATAATGGAAAACTTAATGAGTTTCATGCGAGTTGACTGTAATGGGTTGGCAACAACTACATATTTTGATTTCATCATTAGAGGAAACACTTCTCCAGTTTTCTCTGCAAGATAATTGGTTTTATCTATGAGCATCAGTAATGAATTCTCTCAAGCATCTAGTAGGCCAATTTGATCTTGAAACTGCATAGTTTTTTATAAGAGAAAGGCTTCGGTGATTAAGTTTTCTCTATTATTACTGTCTTGTGATATTTGGGTAGTTTTTATTCTAGTATTCATATGTTTCTTCAAACCCTATTTAAAATTCCACACAAAAGAGAACTCTCAAGAAAAATAGAGTATAAGGAAAGAGGTGTTTTTGAAGATCTAATGCAGTTACTCCCACACTCAGAAAATGGGGCATCTAGGATGAAGGAATTAGTTCTAGAAAACCCTAGTGATTTTATAAATGAGGGATTATATGATAGGGGGTTATGGATTAGGGATGCAAAAGTAGGGAACGATCACAATGGTTTGATCCTATTTAAGGTTGTATATTCCAAAAGAAATGCATGTGCACCTCTTAGTAATATTTGGCAGTTTGACATAGGGAGACTCATTGTGCCTAGAGTCTTCATGGATGTCAACCTTTCCATATAGATTTCTAGATGTTATGATCCTTTGACAAGGTGTGTTAAAGATATTAATGGAAAAAACTTGATAAGCATCACATAGGATGAAATCAAAGATGTTTTTTCATTAAATGACCCCTCTCTTGGATTAGAGAAGATTGATTTTGAAGAGTTTAACAAGATCTATGAGGCACAGAGAGACTACTTGAGATCTAGCCCTTTAAGGGATTTCTTTGGCCAAATTGGTGCCATGTGTATGGTTAGTAAGAGCACTCCTGAGCCTTTTAGGTTGGACCTTTTTAGTTTGCAAGCACAGGGTGTATATAAATCCTTATCTCTAATTTTTGAAGAAGATGAGGAGAGTCACATGCCTATCCCTTATATGTTTATGATGGTTCAGTCCTTACATCCTCACCTAGCATTGATTTTTGATTTTTCCCCTTATTTTGTAGACCTAATCCATGATGGATTAATGGGGATAAAGAATATGAAGATAAGAAGGCCTTTTGGGTGGTATTCTATGATAATGCATATGTTCCTATATAAAGGTGTGGATTTCTTTAGCAAAAAAATGGATATTATGAGAGAGAAGAATGGAGAGGCATTGCTAGTCTAGTTGACTACAGAGTTGTCATAGGATAGGGCTGATGCTAGTTTCCTTGTTTCTGATAGAAATTTTGCTTCAAGGCTTAGGTCCTTGTTATGTTTTGAGAATCCCAGAATTCTGAAGGATTTGTTGAGATTAATTAGGCCCAAGGAGTATTGCAAAGACATCACCATAGTACATAATTTTGGTGATATAATCTTATATCTGGTTTCCATAGTGTTTAGGGTGTACGGTTGTAGGAAGGCACCTTATGTATTACCTTACCAAGTCCCTTTGAAGATAGGGTATGCAAAATTTTTGAGGCAGATTGGTGATCTGCAAGAAACAACTCTAACAGGAAAAGGAAGGGGAACCTTGTTCCTAGACATTACAATAGCCCACTAGTATATCATTGTCAAGAAGGGATGGGTGCATTTAAATCAAGTTTTGCAGCCCTATAGAATGACAACAACAGTAGTGAGATGTGCAGACAATGAGGGTTTTATTTCTGGAATGTTCAAAGAAAAGATAAGGTTTTCTCTTATGGAGCACAAATTTAACTTCCTAGAAGATATAATTAGAAATGAGTTTGATCTTCAAGCTTAAGAAATCAAGAAAGAGAAGTGGCTGATTTACAAGACAACTATAGATTTTATCAAAAAAATTTATAAAGGATATGACCCACTAAAAGCTTTTTAGCCATGGGAAAGGAAGATAGAGGCCCTTATGGAGCATTTTGAAGGAATCATGCAAGCACCTAATGCAAAGAGGGTTGTGGTAATTAAGAAAGATCTAGATAGGGCGAGGAGAATTTTGAGCCAACTAGGATACACCAAGTTGACCCCTAGGGGAACATATACAATTCAGCCGAGGAGAGGGTATAGTGTCCTTCTCCCAACTCAACAAAAAGATGAAAGTCTCCCATCTACCTCTAAAGGGAAGAGACCTATAAGTGGCTGAATGGTAGAAGAGCCCTCTCCAAAGAGGAAAATGTGGAAAGAGTTTCAACCAGAGCAGGACATATATTCTCCTTCCCAATCCCCATAGCAGATGGATGAACATGGACTTGCTCAACAACTAGTGCAATTGAGAAATGAGGGAAATATTTTTGTTTCAAATTCTGAGATACAAGAGGGGATGCCAAAGGCACCCAAAGGGATAGAGATGGATCTTACTATGGCATAGTTTGAGGGTAAAGAAATAGACCCAATTTTGAAACAGGCCAGTGACTCTTTTATTTTAGATGATAATTTTGTCAGGACTACGTCATTCCTTTAGTTCTTATGGAGGATGAAAATAAATCAGTATAGGGAAATTTGTGATAAAATGAAAGAAGAATTCCCTGATAGGGATATGAATAAAATTGAAAATGAGACAAAGGGGGAAATGATGAAAAAATTTGAGAAGATAATCCCAGAAGAAGGTAGGGCAATGATTCATACTGCAGGAGTGTTGATTCTTCCCAAATGGGATATTGCTGATGCAATTATTTTTTATTCAGTAAGGAAGAGTAAAGTTACCGCCCTCTGTATGGAAAAACATGCACAACAGGTTGCCAGGGGTGTGGCTTTCTCTAATGATCATTCATCTTTGGTCATGTGGTCCCTTAAGAGTGAAGATAATAAAGGGAAGAGACAGGTTCTCTCTTCAAAATATGCTAGAAACTTGTTAGTACAAAGAGTTGGTGAGATTTCAAGTGTGGAAGCCTCAAATATCATTTTGGAGACAATAAAATTTAATGTGAGGGTAGCAGGAAAGGATTCTTAGGAAAAAGATAAATTAAGGATTAAGTTTGAAACTATCCTTAAGTCTTATAATGATTTGAAGATAGAGTTGATCTAGAAGGACAAACTGATTGCACAATTGTTTGCACCACAGGATCATAGATCCCCTCAGTTAATGATTGCTAGTAGGCTTGTAGTAGCTTCTTCTTCTAGCCCAATTATTGAATTTCCACCATCTCCTTTCCCAGAAACAAATATGGATGGCAAAATCAGTTGGGAAAAGCAACAGTTACTTGAGGAAACAAATAAAATGAAAGAAAGTAGAGCTGAGTTGAATAAGAAAAGGGATGAATATATAGAGGCCAAGTACCTTGTGGATCAAAAATATGAAGAGAAAATTATAGAAACTATGATGTAGTTTTCCACTAATTTGAATCCTATAATTTTGTTTGATGATGATAGGAGGTTAAAGGTATTGTTCACATCTTTGAACAAGCATAAGGATTTGTTGGGGCCAATTTTGAATAAGTGGGTTGATAGATCCCTAGATATGAGGTTATTTTGCTTGCTATCTTAGGGCCAGGTTGATCATGATCCACTTATCAAACCAGTGCATCAATTTGTAAAGAGGTTTATTGAATATGAGATAATTTTGCATGATTTTGAAAGGAAATTTAATTTGCTGAAGAGAGAATTGATACTCCCTTGGCGTGAACTAATTCCAGGAGTTTTTAAGAAAAATGGTGAACTTAAGTAGTTGATCAAATGGAGAGCAAGGGTGGATGATGATTTTTCATCAAGGATGACTAGCATTTTGACTTTGGAAAATACTTTGATCTTCATCCACACAATTGAAACATTAATATCAGCTAAATCAAAATTTGATTTCATTCAACATGAGATTAGTCAAATGGAGAACAAGTGGAAACAATTATTTGACACAAAGGCTGAAATTCTCAATTTTGTATTCCCAAGTGAAGATATATTTAATAGGTGGAGGTACCAGTACATTCATCATGTTGAAAATTAGGATGCTCCATCTACTTCTTGAGCCAAACAAGGATTGTGAATCTTTGGTTTTAAAAGTGGTTGAGATGTAAAGTGTATTTATTGTAGGAATAACTACGAAGAAATGGTGATCAGATTTGTTTGAAGAGATTGAGGAAAATATTGAAGACATAAAGTAAGGCATCTCACTTACAAAATATCAATCCAAGATTTGATCGAGGCATTCATTGTAAACCCAGTAGGGTTCTTGTAAAGTTTTAGGGTAAAGTTTTGTAAACCCTAATATGATCGATAGCTTGTTGGATTTTCTTGTATATAAAAGGATTTTCTACGATCATATTAGGCATTGAGAGACTTAGGTGTTGATAAGATAGAAATTTTTAAAGCCCTAACCCGTAGTCGAGGATTGTAATATTTTGTATCATTTCTTGTCAAGTAATAGAGAAAAAGTATAGGTTGATATTGTCATCTACAGGCTTTCTACTCAGCATATATTATATACAAATGATCAAAGGTTATACTTCATATAGATCTCAACTCTTTACCTCTCCTTTGTGTCAAATCTATGAATTTGTGAGTCTATCAAAGCTTTTTGTGTATGTATTTTTATGTTGAGTTTTGATCTAGGGTTAGATTAAATATTTCTCAAAGTGGGATACATGTTCATTTGATTTGCATAAGGATTGCTTGAAAGTAGGAAAGATTTGGAGTATTTGTATTTATGTTCATGGAATGAGTTCTTCAAGAATCTTTGTATTTGTTCTATTTTATTTTGTTATCTACCCAATGGATAAGGCCCTAGCCTATCTAAATGCATCTTTATTTTATGAGGAATGATTGAAGTCACTACAGTCAGAAACATAATAATCAAAACTAGTCATTTAATTTCATTTACTTTAAGAATAAGTTATCCTACCTAGTAATGGAGAGTCAATGAATAATAGGCTATTATTTAGTAATTTCTCACTAATATCTATTGTTAGATCTAGTATCAAGTCAGGAACATAATTATATCTATTGGATCAGTTGTACCCACCTTGGTTTTGTAGATCCAGAAGTGAAGAGGGAAGTCTTGTCCCTATAGTTGGTCCAGTTACCTATAGATTTCCCATATTTGGAACTAACCTCCCCTTAAAATCAATCTTAGGTATATTGGTGACTCATGAAGTGTAAAATATTTTTAAGAAATAACATAATGGAGACTCCACAAGGGAAAGTATATAATTTGTGTCAAATAACGTAGGTACAAGTTGAGCTAGACTCCTAGCCTTCTTATTTTAGAAGCCAGATAATTACCATTGAACACTCATAGTTGTTTCTTTTTCTCTAAAATTTTCCTACTCTTTCTTACTATTTTCGTTGATCACAAGAGGAATATCTTATAAATAATCCTAGTCTACTTGGGTGGTGACTCTAAGAAATCTTTGTACTGGTGCTAAATAAAAAATCATTTTACTACAATGAGTTTCAAGAATACAAGGTCCTAGAGAAAAGAACATCTAGAGGAAATTTTGGAAGGTGAACTTCCAACCACATCCAAACATGGTCAAATCAGAAGAGAGAAGAGTACTAATGATATGTCCTTCACATGGAAGTAGAAAGGAAATTCAAGACATGAAAGACTTTCTTGTCCTAGCCAGGAAGGAAATACCTTAGAGTATGAAGAGGTTGTTGACTTAGGTTTGAACCAATATGAGGACTATTATTCTCCTTCAGAGAGAGAGGGGGAGACATTAAAATATAAAAAGAAAATAGTCCCTAATAAACAACATGGAGTAGAGAGGAGATCTAGAAGAAAAAGTAGAAATAGACAAGATTTTGTCCCTCCTTTTACCCTTGGTTCTTCATTACCCCAAGGTCTCCATGAATCCCAAGATCAGCAAGAAGAACACCAGGCTAAGTCTGAAACAACTTTTCCAGATTTAGAGGAAATTTTTGAAGAATTATATGAATTAGAAAGAAATATTTGTGAGCAAGAAACCATTAGGCAAAGAAGAGAAAAGGAAAATGAAGGAAAAATTAGACATGCTATGATAAGAGCCGAGTAGTTGAAGAGGCAATTGTTAGACCTGGAAGCAATAAATCATGTTCCTATGCTTGAACAAACAAGGGAGCAACCCATTATCCAATAAATCTTTGACATAAGAAACCCTAGGGATAAAGGTAAACAAAAGGCTATACGAGTCTCAATTAATGAACCCCTAGGCCCTAAAGATCCCTTAGACCAGGCTTTAAGGTTGGAGGGTGATCTAGAAAAGGCTAAGAGAGAAAAAGAATTGTTGGCCAGGGAGTTGGGAAAGGCAAAATTGGAAGCTATGACTCTAGAAATGAGAAAGAAGATAGATTTTCTCAAATGATCTACAAGACCTACTAATGTTGCTACCTCTTCTTTGACACAATGAGGGAATGCTATTAATATTGAAAACTAGGTAACAAGTATTTCCCCACCAGGTGGACTCAAGATTTCTGCTATATCAAACACTAATGCATCAACATCCCAGGGTGCTAGTTTATCTAATGTAGGGCCTATTAATGAAAGATGTAAACAGTTGGTTTTTACTGGCATTCCTAGATACCCCAACCCTATCCTTGAAGAGGTTAGAAAGAAGCTCCCAAAGTTCACTGGTGGTAATGTTATCACCTATGAAGAACACTTGAAGAAGTTCATTGATGTAATAGATGATTACAACATTGTGTCAGATGATGTAATAATGAATTTGTTTGTGCAATCCTTAACTAAAGATTCAAGTGATTGGTTTAGAGCCTTACCACATGGTAGTATAGGTTCACGGGATCAGCTCAAACATTGTTTCAAGGAACAATATGGTGATAAGACAAATGTGGGCTTTATGTTGAATGAATTTAATAACATTAACAAAAATTTCCTTGAGGATGTTATTGAATTTAATATCAGGTTTCAAAAGGCCATGCATAAGCTCTTGGAGGTTATTAGGTTAGATGATAGGGTATGTCTTGTCACTTATTTAAATGCCTTTGATTCTAAGATGGGATACCTTTTAAGAGATAAGAATCCAAGGAATCTTGCAAAAGCATATAAGTTGGCTATAAATATAGAGAGTAACCATAGAATCTTAGGGAAATTAGAAAGAAGGGATGATAACAAGTCACAGATGTTGAATAGAAATGAACTAGGAAAGCCTACAAGTGCAAAACCAAAGGATGATGATAGTTTAAAGTAGATTTTGAAAGCTATAAAGGATTTGAAGCCTGGTGAAAAAAAAACAATAGGGTTGCAGGTAATGACAATTCTACCTTTAAAAATTTTAACAAGTTGCCAAGGATGCATAATTATCCTTATAATACTCAATGGAAGGATGGGAAACCTATACTCCTAGAAAGAAAGGATAATCCAAATGACAGGACCCCTGACCCATTGCAAAGGAATTCAATGAATATGGTTGAAGAGGTCCCATGGTGTATTGTGTGTCAATCACCACATGATCCTAACTATTGTGTCATATCCCAGAGTGTCTCTACACAAGAAGAACAAGAGTGTAATGAGGAAGAGCCCTATAATGACCAGAGATGTGGTATGACTTCCTCCCATCTTTGGGATGAAGTTGATTCTACTAAGGATGGTGAGAATCAAGATGTTTCAAATTCTCAGGTTAGAAATGAATCATATCATCAACATCTTTTTTCAGATGAGGAAGATGATAAATTAGATAATGTCTAGTGCAATGCTTTAAACAATGAATAGATAGTTGTTTTAAGAAGGCCATCTGATGAGGAAATTGCTTTGATAACCATAGACATGGTTACTCAAGCTAAGACAAGTTATAATCTAAGAAATAGAGTAGTAGGTGACCCAAGTCAGAAGCCTACTGGTATTTTTATTAAACAAACAAAAAATGTTGCTAAGGTACCCCAAAACAAGAAAATGAAGGTCGATACTATTAGTAAGGTCAAAGTGAAGAAAAATATTAAACCTAACATTATTTATAAAGTAAAAACTAAACCCTCAAAGGAGGTTGTTTCCCCTTTACAGAAGGAGGTTAAAATCCTGACTAAGGAGCCCCCAAATACATTCACACAAAATAGTGATAAAGAGACTGCAAATGTGAAACATGATGTGTTTGAATCAAAATATATTCTAATTGATATGAGAAAGTTACTATCATAGATTACTGTCAAGGTCCCTTTTCTGTAAATGATGAGGATAGAAGAACATAAATAAAAGGCTCTTAATTGGGTGAATGGTGTAGTATCCATAGATACCCAAAAGATAGAAAGGATTGATAATCCAATAGAAACTTTGAATGATTAAAATGAAAGTCATAATGAAGAAATTTTCTCTAAAATTCCTCAAATTTATTTGGACACAAATATTTTTAGCACCTCGATAGGAACAATTAAACCTTTTTTTAACCTTGTTAATAAATGGAAAGTTGTTAAAAAATTATATGATTGATTTAGGAGCATCAAACACTATTATGCTCATAGAAGTTATGAAGTCACTAGGGCTAAAAGTGGATACTCCACATGGGAGATGTCAGGCTATGGATTAAAGAGAAGTACTAGTTGTGGGTACTATCAAGACTTTACCTTATAAGCCAGTAGCATACCCTGGAAAACAATTGACCATGAGTGTTTTGGTAGTTGATATCCATCCTTAGTATGGGATGTTATTGTCAAGAAAGTGGAGTGCTTCTATGGGAGGCAACATACAATGTGATTTTTCATTTGCTACATTTAACTTTGAAGGACAAAATATCAAGGTTTCTAGGGAACCTAGAACTCCACACATGATTGAGGAAGAAGAAGATACCATGAACTACTTTTTTGATACTGACATTAATACTTTCTAAGTCCAGGATAAGGAAATAGAGAAAGTTGTTGATTCTTCCCTTGTATCAAGTGGCTAGGAGGAATGGGCTGACCTTGACATTCTATGGATTATGTATTTTGATGGAGCAAGCTCAAAAGAGGGGTCTGGAGTTGGAATGTTGCTCATATCTCCAAATGGTAAAACTTTCAAATTCTCATTCACTTTACGATTCTCCTGTACAAATAATGTTGTAGAATATGAGGATTTATTAATTGGCCTAAGGTTAGCATCAAGACATGGCATAAAGTTCTTAAAAGTGGTGGGTGATTCTGAGTTAATTATTTCCCAAGTTAGATCAAAGTATGCATAAAAAAATTAGAAATTAAAGCAATATAGAAATGTAGTATGGGATGAAATCAAAAGCTTCAATGATTTTAACATTTTTTGGGTGGAAAGAAGTCAGAATAGAATGGATGATTTGTTAGCTAATGTGGCTCTAAGGCCAGAAGATATTACATTTTCATATATGTCTAACATAGAGGTTCAATCTAGACCTTCTATCCCTGATAATATTGAGAACTGGAAGGTTTTTTCTTATGACCAGGATATTTTAAGATTTTGCAATGTGAATCTCATTTTGGTGACAAAGAGATGGATTTTAGTGCTTATGTTGATATAGTAAATGGTAAAGAAGTTGTTTTTGGAAAGGAAGTACTACAACTAAAATCAAATAGAGTCCCTAAGGGATTAGTTTCTCTTGAGAGGGTATTTGACAACAAAGACAAGGTTCTCTCGACTAGTACTGATAAATCAAATGACCTTGAGGAAGTCAATTTAGGAACAAGAATGGTACCTAAGAAGGCTTACATTGGCAAGTGCCTATCCCCTAAAACTAGGAAAAATCTGATTGATCTTCTCAGGAGGTTTATACATGTTTTTTCCTGGTCCTATGAAGACCTCAAGGCTTACAAAGAGGACCTTTTTCAACATGAAATCCCATGAAAAGAAGGTACTAAACCTTTTAGACAAAAGTTGAGACCTGTTAATCCTACTTTGGCACCCAAGATGTAGGGAGAGATTAAGAAAATGATAGATGCTAGAATAATCAAGCCTATTAGGCATTCCACTTGGGTTTCAAACTTGGTCCCTATCAGGAAAAAGAATGGTGATATCAAACTTTGTGTTGATTTCAAGAACTTGAACATAAATTCCTTAAAAGACAATTATGGTTTGCCTAATATGGAAAATATGCTGCAAAGGGTGACTAGATCAGAGTTGACATCCATGATGGATGGCTTCTCTAGATATAATTAGGTCATGGGTAAGGAATCAAAACAATTCAAGACTACTTTTACTACCCCTTGGGGAACATATGTGTATGTAAGAATTCCCTTTGGATTAACTAATGTTGGTGCCACTTTTCAGAGAGCTATGGATGTATCTTTTTCAGATTTCATTGACATATTTATGGTGGTGTATCAGGATGACCTTACAACATTTTCAGCCAAAGAGGAACAACATTGCCAACATTTGGAAAAAATAAAATATTAGAGCTTTAGAGTATGGGGTTTCTTTAAACCCAAATAAATGTGCCTTTGGTGTTGTGGAAGGAAAGCTTCTAGGGAATATTGTTTCAAAAGATGGGGTGAGAATAGACCCTGAGAGGGTTGAAGCTATTGACAAATTGTCCCAACCAAATAATGTCAAAGGAGTGCAATCCTTTTTAGGACAAGTAAATTTTTTAAGGGTATTTATTACAAACTTTGGAGAAATCAGTATCCCTATATCAAGAATGTTAAAAAAGGGAGCAAAGGTTAAGTGGAATGCTGAGGCAGATGAGGCTTTAAAGAATATCAAATAGGCTATTAAAAATGCCCCATTTTTTAAAACACCAGATTATAGTAAACCCTTGCAAATCTTTTCTTTTGCATCTACCCACACTGTTGCAGTAGTATTATTATAGAAAAATGTAGAGGGATTTGAGCAGCCTATTTCCTTCTATAGAAAATTTTTACAGAAAGCTAAATCAAATTATGACATTGTTGAAAAGAAAGCCTATTCCTTAGTTAAGGCTATCAAAGCATTTAGATGCTATCCGGTTGGAGCTATAGTTGTTGCATATGTCCCAAGTGTTACAGTCAAAGATATTTTGCTCCAACAGGATCCAAGAATTTAATATTGATATCCATATCACAAAGCTAGTGAGAGGGTTGGGTCTTGCCAAGCTGATGGCCCAAAGCAATTTGGCTGCAAATCAAATAAATATATTGGAAGAAGAACAAAGACCCTTTGTTTGTAATATGGATTGTTGTGAATGGTATAAGGACATTGTTGGGTACCTACAAAGAATGATCCTATCTCATGAGATGAATGACAAAAAAATGAGGACTATTAGGCTCCATTCCATGAAATATGTAATCATGGGTCATGAGTTGTGGTGGAGAAGTAATGAGGGGGTCTTTCTCAGATGTGTAGATCAAGACAAATCCAAAATCTTGCTAAATGAAATGCACAATGGAGTTTGTGGGGGACATTACATGGAAAAGACCACAACACACAAGATTATTAGATTAGGTTTTTGGTGGCCAACATTTTTCAAAGATGCCCACCAATTTGTTAAAAGATGTGACCCCTGTCAAAGGTTTTTTGGAAAACTCAAATTCAATGGGAGTTTACCTCTCAGACCTATTGCAGTGCAAGCCCCTTTCCAAAGGTGGGGTATGGATTTTATTGGAGAGATTCCTAATAAATCTAGTGGTGGACATTCTTATATCTTGGTAGCAATAGATTACTTCACTAAGTGGGTTGAAGAAATCCCTTCCAGAAGGGCAACTAGTCAAGTTGTAATGGACTTTATGATGCAAAATATTCTTACCAGATTTGGTTTCCTAAAAATAGTGGTGGTTGATAATGCAATGTGTTTTAGATCAGAAGAGTTTGTTGAGTTTTGTCAGAAAAATGGTATAAAGATTTCATACTCATCTCCTTATCATCCATAGGGAAATGGCCAAGATGAATCCAGTAACAAAAGCTTGATTAAGATATTGAGAAGAATACCAGATAAGAATAAAAAGGCTTGGGATTCAAAGTTATTGCAAGCATTATGGGCTGATAGGGTTGCTGTAAAAAAGGCAATAGGATGTGCCCCTTCAACTTAGTTTATGGAATCAATGCGAGATTTCCCCAAAATAATTTGTTGCAAATGTATCAATTCATCCAAACATATGATAGTGATTTGAAAGATGAAATGACAATCAAAATTAATGATTTGATCTAGCTGAATGAAGTAAGAGGTGATGCACATACAAGAAATGAAAATATTTAGGCCCAGTGTAAGGTTTTATATGACAAAAGGACTACTCAGAGAGGTTTTTTAAATGGTGATCTTGTGTTGATGTGGAATGCAAGATTGGAAAGAAAAGAAAAAGATGGAAAATTTGATCCCATTTGACTGGGCCCTTACATTATTGAAGAAAATTGGGGAATAGGTTCATACATGTTGAAAAATATAACAGGAGAACTTATGGAGTTGCCAATTCATGGGCAATTTTTAAAGCTTTATTTCTCCTAAGATCTTCTTTTTTCTCGGGAAGTTTAGTTTAGGGTTTTGTGTACATTCATTTGTTTTTTGATCAAAGTTTTGTATTGGTCTGCTCTTCTAGGAGATTCTATTTTTCTTGTTGTATCTACAGGAGATACACATCCCTGAGTATGAGCCACTATTAGTACTGTTCAAAATCTTGACCCTACTTTAAAAATTTTGGTAAACCCTTGTTTTTGACCTAGCAAGGAGAAATATTTTGTAAACCCTAAATTATTATGAGTCTTGTTATTTTTTAATGTTAATTTTCCATAACCTAAAGTGCAAATAATGCATGTGCTCATTTAAAACCTTTAAATGTTTCCCCCTTTCATGTGTTTTGCAGTTAGGTTTTAAGCGGGTCACTTTTTAGTGAACATTTTAATCAAACTTTAGCTTTTCGCATTTTATTTCTTAACCATTCACTTCATTATAAACTTGTGGTTGTCACTTTATCTTAAGACCCTCCATTGAAAAATTTTCTGACTTACGAAATAGTGATAGGTTGACACTTGTTCAGGCAAGCCCATTTTCAAACTGTGTTTTCATTAACAAATAGACTGCACCATCGGCTGTCATGATACCCCTGGGCTAAGTTGGCCACTCATTAATGCATGCACTTTGGTGACAAGCATCTGATTGAATAGAAGGGTGGCAGTGATAGAGCTTTGACACTTTGGGTATAGTGGTGATTATTTGGATTGAAATCTATCCATAATGATGCAATGCAGTGGGGTCGTGACTTTTTAAAGGTTAAAGCCCTGATAGATGTTGTGGCTATCGTTATACCACTAACTAGGGAAGATGCTCAGTATTTAAAGCTTGCGCTTTAATGACAGCTGTTTGATTTTCCATATACTTTAGACTATGAAGTGGGTCCTTGGTTTCCAGATCATGATTAGGTGTTCATTTTTCTATTGGTTGAGCTGGAATATGATGTGGTAGCTATTAGTAGAATTGATGTTGGGAAAGAAAAGGTGGTATGTCCACTTGCCAATTTTTTTGATGTGGTTATTTTTCATTGGGTAGAGGACCGATGAAGGTTTGAGGTGGGGCTAAATTTCATATAGGAGTGATGATCGTCCAATTGAATAACATCGATGGTTGTCATGATTTCTTTACCTGACATACCTGATAGTTTTCTGCTATGCAAAATAGTGACTAGTTGACATGTGTATTTTGTGTCGTCAGTGGGTCTGAAGTTTTCAAACACCTCCATGTGTTCATTTGTAAAGTGGGGTCACTGATTTTCAAAGATGATAAAGACCTATCAGTTTTAAAGAGGATCTATGGTGGTCACATTATTGGAGTGGAAAGGTGCTTAGATTTTATGCTTGTGAAATAGCGACAGGTTGACACTTGTCTAGCCCTATTTAAAATTAAATTAAGGTGTGGGTTTCTACACATGGGTAAATTTGAAATGTTCTCATTGGTCGAGAACTAGGTTGGGAAAAGTGCTAAATGGTTATGACATGGTCATTATCAGCCATCTGATGTACCAAAAGGAATTTTAAACCTGCGTGTTCCTTTAGTTTATTTTGTTAGTGTAGTGTTGTCATAGGCATATGGTTTGTAGGTTGTCCCTTAGTATATTTTATTATCCCAGATGCATAGGAAGTAATAGTTGTCTGGTTTCTAGTTAGTTTATATTGAAGCCTATAAGGGTGCAGTTGAATTTATTATATTGAGCTTGCTCAAAGGAGGTTGCCCCCTCGAAGTGGCCTGCAATCAATAGATTCACTCTGAGTTCTATTGTTGCTTTATATTTCATTATTTCATGCGGTCACATTGTATTGTTGCAGAAGGTTCTTCACATCTGGTATCAAAGCACTTTCTTTGGCTCGTTGGGTGGAAATTCTATCAAATTTTTTTTCTCCGTCGTGGCATCCAAGTGTTGTGATGATTACAACATTTCTCTTTTTTACCTCTAAGTTCATACAATTACAGTAATTCTTGTTCTAGTTGTTGTCTTTTTAGTTAGTTAGTCCATTTCCTTGAGAGTCGATAGTTTCAGAAAATAAAAAATGTAAAAAATTTTCCATTTTTTGGCCATATCTTCCTTGCTTTCACCCCATTTACTCTCAAAGCTTCCCAGACTCCCCATAATACCAGTCCGCACAATCCCTTCCTTGAGGACCCTCCCCCAAATTCTACATATCGAAGCCCTAAATCCCTCATTTCTCTTTTTTTTAGGGTTTGCCCTAAATTTTTTGATTCACACCCAATCACCACCAGATCCAGCCACAGTGCTCATTTCTTAATTTTTCTCCTTTGTCCCTCTTGGACCGCTCCTTCCATTTCAACTCCCCACCCCTCAAACCCTCATTTTTCTTTTTCCCTTCTCTTTTGCCAGTGCCCAAACACTCGTCACACCCCCATTATCCATCTACATGCTAACTAGTTCCCAAATTACTCTAACTGAAAAAGTTTCTACTTTTGTTGTTCTATCCATCCCCCCCCCCAAAAAAAAAGCCCTGCTAGATGGTTGTCACCCGTGTAGGAGAAAAAAATATGGAGGAACTTGTCTCCCTAAAGACCAAACTTCAAGATCTGGATGAAAAATTTATCGGTCTTAGCCTTCAGCATTCTCGATCTTCTGAACTTGGGTTTTCTTTTAGCTCATCTCATGGACCAAAGCTTGGTTTTCCTTGCTTCGATGGTGTTGACCTGATTGGATGGATTTACTAGGTAGAGTAGTGTTTAGGCCTACATAATACTCTGAATACCAAGAAAGTTCAACTTGCATCTTTCCATTTGGAACATGAAGCTCTTAAATGGTTCTATTGGTACATCAAGGCTCAGGGAGAGCCAACTTGGATAGAATTGTACATGCTCATTTTGTAGCACTTTGGCCATAGTGCTTTTGATGACTTCACTAGAGCACTCACTAAACTTTGCCAAACAGGCACAGTGAGAGAGTATCAGATAGATTTTGAAAAATTAGCTAATCACATAGAGGGATTGTTTGATGAATTATTTTATAGTTGTTTTGTCAGTGGTCTGAAGGATGCAATTCAGTCTGAAGTGAAAATGTTTGGTCCCACTACAATGATGGAAGCCCTCAGATTGGCTAAGTTGGTAGAGGACAAGATCAGTGCTCTATAGTGCTCTAGATCCAATTCTATTCTGTTCCAAAATATGGGTTCTCCAAACCATCAAAGGACATGAGCCCCCATAACTATTCCTATCAAGAACTTGTCTGAAGTAGAGATGTGGGCCCGTTGTGAAAAAGGGCTTTGTTATAATTGTGATGATAAATTCACTCAGGGACATAGATGTGTTCAGCAAAAGCTCTATCTCCTGGATGTGGATTCTCCACCTGAAATGGATGAGTATGAAGATGCTCAGGAAATTGTAGATGATGAGGGTGAGCCTCAATAGCTACTTGTTGAACCTCCTTCACAAGAAACCCATCTAGAGATATCTGTCCATGCTCTAGCAGGAGTCACTACCCAAAAAATCATGTGAGTCTAGGTTCACTTCAAAAAGAGCCCTCTTACTATACTTATTGATTCTGGTAGTACTCATAACTTCATTAACCCTCAAATTTCCAAACAGGCTGATTGTTTTGTACATCCTTGCTCTAGCTTTGAAGTCATGATTTCTAATGGAGGCACTTTACCTTGCAAAGGGAAATGTCTTAATGTGCATCTCTCTATTGGGATTATACCTTACACTCTAACATATTTTCCTTGCCCTTGGGTGGTTGTGATGTAGTTTTCAGCACCCAATGGTTATGCACTCTTTGCCCTATTCTCTAGGATTTTTCTAAACTTTGGATGCATTTTTTAGTTGCTGGGCAAAAATACACTTTGAAAGTGTTGTAGCTAGGGTCTCTCAGCATCATCAGTTCACATCGAATGGAAAATATTCTTAAGAAGAGCTCACATGGGGTCATCGCTCACCTTCATTCTATTCAGATGTAGCCATCAGCAGTCTCTAGTACTCCAGCAGATCTCCAATAGATTTTGGATAAGTATGTAGGTGTCTTTGCTAAACCTATAAGATTTCCACCATCTCACCTAGAGGACCATCATATTCAGCTCCTTCCTGGCAGCGTTCCCCCAAACATCAGGCCATACCGCTATACATTTCACCAGAAGACCGAGATTAAGATGCTCATTCATGACTTACTCAAGCAAGGTATTATTCACCCTAGTAACAGCTCCTTTTCTTCTCCAGTTCTTCTTGTTTGCAAAAAATATGGGTCTTGGTGCATCTGCATTGACTTTCGAGCACTTAATCATCTCACCATAAAGGATAAGTTTCCCATTTTAGTTGTTGATGAGCTTCATGGTGCTCATTTTTTCTTCAAGTTGGATCTTCATTTTGAGTATCATCAAATTAGGGTTCATGAGGATATCCCTAAAATAGCATTCCACACACATGATGGTCACTATGAATTTTTAGTCATGCCCTTTGGCCTCACTAATGCTCCTTCAAAATTTTAGGCATTGATGAATAAAATATTTTGGCCCTATTTTCTAAAATTCATTATGGTCTTCTTCAATGATATCCTCATCTATAGTAAAAGCTAGGTTGAGCACCTCCATCATCTAGATCTTGTCATGAGACTTCTCTCTGATCATCAACTCTGTGCGAAATAGTCTAAATGTGTGTTTGGCCAGGAGGAAGTGGAGTATCTTGGGAATATTCTTTCACACCAAGGGGTTCAGGTGGATCCTACCAAAATAGATGCCATGCAAAATTGGCCGCAACCTAAAAATCTCAAGAGCCTTCAGGGTTTTTTGGGGCTGACTGGCTATTACCACAAGTTTTTTAAGGATTATGGGAAGATTGCAGCTCCATTGATAGCTCTTCTAAAAAAAATGCTTCTACCTAGAACCTTGCTACTGAGTGTGCATTTGACCAACTGAAACAAGCTATGTACAGTACACCTGTTCTCGTTATGCTAGATTTTTCCAAGCCCTTCACTATTAAGAGTGATGCTTGCAGCAATGGACTAGGTTTTGTTCTCCTTCAATATGACCATTCTATTGCATTCACTAGAAAAGCCCTTTCTGGTAAGAATCTCACACTCTCTACATATGAAAAATAAATGATGGCTATTTTTCATGCAGTACAGAAGTGGTGGCCATACATCCTAGGGAGTTATTTTTGCATCAAGACTAATCACCAGAGTTTGAAATATTTTTTGGAACAATGGATATCCTCCCCTGCACAATAGAAATGGGTGAGAAAACTCATGGGGTATGATTATGAGATCACCTAAAAGAAGGGTAAGGAAAATATTATGGTAGATGCTCTTTCTCACACATTTGATGATCAAGCTTCCCTTTCAGCTATTTCTATACCAATCCCCAAATGGTTAGAATCTTTTCAGCAGGGCTATACCCATGACTCTTCTTTATCTCACATCATTCACCAGTTTTCCAATAATCCTTCAATTGTACCACATTACTCTTGGGATGGTGCTTCTCTCTAATAAAAGGGGCATCTAGTGCTTCCTCATAGTCTAGATCTACAATAGGCTATCTTTTATGAACTCCATGCTTCCCCCTCAGCTGGGCACTCTGGGTTCCTCAAAACTTATGAATGGGAAAAGTAGAACTTCTTTTGGAAAGGAATGAAAAGGATGATTCAATAGATGGTGGTTGAATGTGATACTTGCCAAATCCAAAAGGGTGAAATGACCCTCCTTCCTGACTTGTTGAAACCTTTTCCCATTCCTACATGGATTTGGACTGATATTTCTATGGATTTCATTAAAGGGCTTCCTAAATCAAGTGGAAAGACAATGATCTTGGTGGTAGTAGATCATCTCTCCAAATATAGTCATTTTTGTGCCCTCAGCCACCCATATACTGTCGACTCAGTTGCACAAATCTTCCTGGATTAGATCTTTCATCTTCATGGCCTCCCTTATTCCATTATCTCGGATTGTGATGCCACTTTTACCAGTCATTTTTGGACATCATTGTTTCAGAAAACTGGCACAAAACTAAAGATGAGTTCAGGGTATCACCCCCAAATGGATGGTCAGAATGAAATTATCAACAAATGCCTAGAAACTTACCTTTGTTGCTTCTCTTCTGAACAACAACATCAGTAGACCAAGTGGCTTCCTCTTGTAGAATGGTGGTATAATACCTCTTACCACACTACATCTAAGATGACTCCATATGAAGCAGTCTATGGTTAGGCACCTCTAGTGCTCCTTCCCTACACCCCCAATAGTTCACCTGTTCAAGAAGTTGACACAGTTCTCCACAACCAGGATCAGATTCTTCACACTTTACATGATAATCTTCACATGGCCCAGAACTGAATGAAACAACAAACAGATCAACATTGTTCTGAGCGCTCTTTTCAAGTTGGGGATATGGTTTTTCTTCATCTCTAGCTATACAAGTAATCCTCCCTAAAACTTAAAGGGCATCATAAGCTGGCCCCCAAATTTTATGGGCCATATAAGGTTCTTCAAAAGATCGGTTCAATTGCTTATAAACTGGAACTTCCTCCTTATTCCCGCATTCATCCCATATTTCACATTTTGTGCCTCAAGCCTATTCTTGGCACCAACGTCAGAGCACAAATTTCTCTCCCTAAAATGGATAAGGAAGGATCTATTATCTTGGAGCCTAAGGCCATCCTCAATCAGCGCACTTGTCAGCTTCACTCTCACTCCATTTCTAAGGTTTTTATTCAATGGCACAAAATGCAGCCAGAGGATGCTACATGGGAAACACTTCTTCAAATTCAAAAATAATTTCCACACCTTAAGCTTTGAGGAAAAAGCTTTCTTTTTAAGAGGGAGGGGATGTTAGGAACCTATGTGTTCCTTTTGTTTATTTTGTTAGTGTAGTGTTGTCAGATGCATATGCTTTGTAAGTCAACCCTTAGTATATTTTATTATCCCACATGCATAGGAAGTAACAGTTGTCTAGTTTCTATTTAGTTTATAAGTGTGTGTTGAATCCTATGAGGGCATGGTTGAATTTATTATATTGAGCTTTCTCAAAGGAGGTTGCCCCTCAAAGTGGCCTACGATCAATAGATTCACTATGAGTTCTGATGTTGCTCTATATTTTTTTATTTTGTGCGTTTGCATTATATTATTGCAGAAGGTTCTTCACATTATGACATGGTCATTATCAACCATCTGATGTGCCAGAAGGAATTTTGATCAACAGTTCACATTCAAATTTATTTTTTTGATGTTGTTTCACATTCTGTGAACATTGTAGCCACTAGTTTTAGTAATGGAAAACTTAATGAGTTTCATGCGAGCTGGCTACAATGAGTTGGAAACAATTACATATTCTGATTTGATCATTAGAGGCAACAATTCTCCTCCAGGTTTCTCTACAAGAGAATTGGTTTTCTCTACGAGCATCAGTAGCAAATTTTCTTAAGCATCTAGTAGGCCAATTTGATCTTAAAAGTGCATAGTTTTTTATAAGAGAAAGGCTTTGGTGGTTAAGTTTTCTTTGTTATTGCTAGCTTCTGATATCTCAGTAGTTTTTATTTTGGTATTCATACATTTCTTCAAACCCTAGTTAACCTATGGCCCAAAAGAGAACTCTTTGGAAAAATAGAGTATAAGGATAGAGGTGTTTTTGAAGATCTAATGCAATTACTCCCACACTTAAAAAAGGGGGCATCTAGGATGAAGGAATTAGTTCCAAAAAACCCTAGGGATTTTGTAAATGAGGGATTATATGACAGAGGGTTATGGATGAGGGATGCTAAAGTAGGGGAGGATTACAATGGTTTGATCCTATTTAAGGTTGCATATTCCCAAATAAATGCATGTGCACCTCAAAGTAATATTTGGCAGTTTGACATAGGGAGACTCATTGTGCTTGAAGTCTTCATGGATGTCGACCTTCTCATATAGATTTCTAGATGTTATGATCCTGTGACAAGGTAGGTTAAAGATATTAATGAAATAGACTTGATAAGAATCACAAAGGATGAAATCAAAGATCTTTTTTCATTAAATGACCCCTCTATTGGATTAGAGAAGATTGATTTTGAAGAGTTTAACAAGATCTATGAGGCACAAAGAGACTACTTGAGGTCTAGCCCTTTAAGGGATTTATTTGGCCAAATTAGTGACATGTCTACAGTTAGTAAGAGAACACCTAAGCCTTTTAGGTTGGACCTTTTCAGTTTGCGAGCACAGGGTGTATATAAATCCTTAGCTCTAATTTTTGGAGAAGATGAGGCCAGTCACATGCCTATCCCTTATATATTTATGATGGTTTAGTCCTTACATCCTCACCTGGCATTGATTTTTGATTTTTCCCCTTATCTTGCAAACCTAATCCATGATGGATTAATGGGGATAAAGAATATGAAGATAAGTAGGGCTTTTGGGTGGTATTCTATGATAATGCATATGTTCTTATACAAAGGTGTGGATTTCTTCAGCACAATAATGGATATTGTGAGAGAGAAGAATGGAGAGGCATTGCTAGTCCAGTTGTGGACTACAGAGTTGTCATGCGATAGGGTTGATGCTAGTTTCCTTGTGTTTGATAGAAATTTTGCTTCAGGGCTTAGGTCCTTGTTATGTTTTTAGAATCCCAAAATTCCCCAGGAGTTGTTGAGATTAAGTAGGCCCAAAGAGTATTGTAAAGACATCATCATAGTACATAATTTTGGTGATATAATCTTATATCTAGTTTCCATAGTGTTTAGGGTGTACGGTTGTAAGAAGGCACCTTATGTATTGCCTTACCGAGTCCCTTTGAAGATAGGGTATGCAGAAATTATGAGGCTAATTGGTGATCTGCAAGAAACAACCCTAAAAAGGAAAGGAACGGGAACCTTGTTCCTAGACATTACAATAGCCCACTAGTATATCATTGTCAAGAAGGGATGGGTGCATTTAAATCAAGTTTTGCATCCCTATAGAATGGCAACAGTAGTGGTGAGATGTGCAGACAATGAGGTATTTATTTCTGGAGTGTTCAGATAAAAGATAAGGTGTGCTCATATGGAGCACCAATTTAACTTCCCAAAAGATATAATTAGAAATGATTTTGACCTTCAAGCTCAAGAAATCAAGAAAGAGAAGTGGGTGATTTACAAGAAGGCTGTAGAGTTTATCAGAAGTTTTGAGAAAGGAAATGACCAACTGAAAGCTTTTTAGCAATGGGCAAGGAAGATAGAGGCCCTTATGGAGAATTTTGAAGGAATCATGCAAGCAGCTAATGAAAAGAGGGTTGTGGTAAGTAAGGAAGATCTAGATAGGGTGAGGAGAATTTTGAGCAAACCAGGATACACCAAGCTGACCCCTAGGGGAACATATACAATTCAGCCAAGGATAGGGTATAGTTTCCTTCTCTGAAATCAATAAAAAGATGAAAGTCTACCATCTACCTCTAAAGGGAAGAGACCTAGGAGTGGCCCAATGGTAGAAGAGCCCTCTCCAAAGAGGCAAAAATAGGAATATTTTCAACCAGAGTAGGATATATATTCTCCTTCCTAATCCCCATTGCAGATGGATGAACATGGAGTTGCTCAGCAACTGGTGCAATTGAGCAATTAGGGAAATATTTTTGTTTCAAATGATGAGATATAGGAGGGGATGCTAGAGGCACCCAAAGGGATAGAGATGGATCTCACTATGGTAGAGTTTGAGGGTAAAGAAATAGACCCAATTTTGAAAGAAGCCAGTGACTCTTTTATTTTAGATGATAATTTTGTTAGGAGTAAGGCATTCCTTCAGTTCTTATGGAGGATAAAAATAAATTAGTATAGGGAAATTTGTGAGAAAAAGAAAAAAGAATTCCCTGATAAGGATATGACTGAAATTGAAAATGAGACAAAGGGGGAAATGATGAACAAATTTGAGAAGATAACCCTAGAAGAAGGTAGGGAAATGATTCATACTGCATGAGTGTTGATTCTTCCCAAATGGGATATTGTTGATGCAATTATTTTTGATTTGGTAAGGAAGAGTAAAGTTACCACCCTCTCTACTATAGAACAATCACAATAGGCTACCAGGGGTGTGGCTTTCTCTAATGATCATGCAACTTTAGTCATGTGGTCCCTTAAGAGGGAAGAAAGGTTCTCTCTTTAGAATATGCTGGAAACTTGTTAGTACAAAGAGTTGGTGAGACTTCAGGTGTGGAAGCATCAAATATCATTTTGGAGACAACAAAATGTAATGTGAGGGTAACAGAAAATGATGCTCAGGAGAAAGAGGAATTAAGGTTTAAGTTTGAAACTCTCCTTAACTCTTACAATGATTTGAAGATAGAGTTGATCCAAAAGGACAAATTGATTGCACAATTGTCTAGACCACAAGATCATAGATCCCCTCTATTAATTATTGTTGACAGGCTTGTAATAGCTTCTTCTTCTAGCCCAATTATTGAATTTCCACCATCTCCTTTCCTAGAAACAAATATGGATGCTAGAATCAGTTGGGAAAAGAAGCAATTACTTGAGGAAACAAATAAAATGAAAGAAAGTAAAGCAGAGCTAGATAAGAAAAGGGATGAATATATAGAGGCAAAGTGCCTTGTGGATCAAAAATTTGAAGAGAAAATTACAGAAATTGCGATGTAGTTTTCCACTAATTTGAATCCTACAATCTTGTTTAACCATGCTAGTGTTACAAGTAGTGGTTGCCATTGCACCAAAAGATTGACATGTTAATGCCTGATACAACCACTAGACTTATAGAAGACATAGGAGGTGGTTAAGCCATGTCATGAATCCTAAGGGGAGCACTAACCATTATGCCAACAATCTCCCCCTTGGCATTACCTGAGGGGATTCAAACCTATGACCAAGCTCTGATACCACTTGTTACAAGTAGTGGTTGCCGTTGCATCAAAAGATCAACTTGTTAATGCCTGATACAACCACTAGACTTGTAGAAGACATGGGACATGATTAAGCCATGTCATGAATCCCAAGGGGAGCACTGACCATTATGCCAACAGCTAGGAGGTTAAAGGTATTGCTCACATCTTTGAATAAGCATAAGGATGAGTTGGGGCCAATTTTGAATAAGTGGGTTTATAGATCCCCAACTATGAGGTTATTTTACTGGATATCTAAGGGCCAGGTTTATCCTAATCCACTGAACAAACCAGTGCATCAATTTGTAAAGAGGCTTGTTGAATACAAGATAATTTTGGATGATTTTGAAAGGAAATCCAATCCGCTAAAGAGAAAATTGACACTCCCTTGTTGTGACATAATTCTAGGAGTTTTAAGAAAAATGGTGAACTCAAGGAGTTGATCAAATGGAGAGAAAGGATGGATGATGATTTCTCATCAAGGATGAGTAGTATTTTGACTTTGGAAAATACTTTGTTCTTCATCCACACAATTGAAACATTAATATAAGCTAAATCAAAATTTGATTTTATTCAGCGCAAGATTAGTCAAATGGAGAACAAGTGGATACAATTATCTAATAGGAAGGCTAAAATTCTCAATTTTGTATTCCCAAGTTAAGATATATTTAATAGGTGGAGGTACTAGTACATTCCTCATGCTAAAAATTTGGATGCTCCATCTACTTCTTGAGCCAAACAAGGATTGTGACTCTTTGGTTTTAAAAGTGGTTGAGATGTAAAGTGTATTTATTGCAGGAATAACTATGGAGAAATGGTGATCATATTTGTTTGAAGAGATTGAGGAAAAGATTGAAGACATAAAGTAAGGCGGTTTGCTTACAAAATATCAGTCCAAGATCTGATCGAGGCATTTATTGTAAACCTAGTAGGGTTGTAAAATTTTAGGGTAAGGTTTTGTAAAGCCTAATATGATCGATAGATTGTTGCATTTCCTTGTATATAAAAGGATTTTCCATGATCATATTAGGCATTAAGAGTCTTAGGTGTTGATAAGATAAAAAAATTTGAAACCCTAACCCTCAGTCGAGGATTGTAATATTTTGTATCATTTCTTGTCAAGTAATAGAGAAAAAGCACAAGTTGATATTGTTATTTATAGGCTTTCTACTCAGCATATATTGTATACAAATGATCAAAGGTTATACTTAATATAAATCTCAACTCTTTACCTCTCCTTTGTGTCAAATCTATGAATTTCTGAGTCTATTAGAGACTTCCTATGTATGTATTTTTAGTTTGAGTTCTGATCTATGGTTACATTAAATATTTCTCAAAGTGGGATACATGTTCATTTGACCTTCATAAGGATTGCTTGCAAGTAGAAAGGATTTGGAGTATTTGTATTTATGTTCATCGACTAAGTTCTTCAAGAATCTTTGTATTTGTTCTATTTTTTGGTGTTATCTGCCCAATGGATAAGGCATTAGCCTATGTAAATGCATGTTTATTTTATGAGGAATGATTGAAGTCATTACATTCAGAAACACAATAATTAAAACCAGTCATTTAATTTCATTTACATTAAGAATAAGTTGTCCTACCCAGTGATGGAGAGTCAATGAATAATAGGTTGTTATTTATTACTTTCTCACTAATATTTGTTGTTAGATCCAGTATCAAGTCAGGAACAAAATTATATCTATTGGTTTAGGTGTACCCACCTTGGTTTTGTAGAGCCAGAAGTGAAGAGGGAAGTCTTATCCATATAGTTGGTCTAGTTACCTATAGATTTCCCATATTTAGAACTAACCTCTCCTTAAAATCAATCTTAGGTATATTGGTGACTCATGCAGTGTAAAATCTCTTTAAGAACCAACAGAATCCATAATAAAATGATTTACCATGCATTAAATTCTCCATAAAATCAATTAATAAAGTCAACATGATTTACATAACCTAAGAATTCAACTATGTCAGGTGGAAATTTAAATTCTTCCTCCAAATGTAAATTAATGATGCTCGGTCAATACTATGTTCATCTCCTTGGTCATCACCATGTAACTCGGTCAGCTCTACAAACTATCTTCCCTGACTAACATTGTGTTTCTCGGTAATTTCATGTCGCTTGGCATTAGCTAATGTTCGGTCAACACTAATGTTACTTGACGTATACTAGCACTTGGTCAACACTAACATCACTCGGCTTAAACTGTATTTCTTTACTTTTTCTTGGTTAAGCATACTTCTTAAATCTTTCTTCTTACTTAGATAAACAATACATTATCTTATCATAGTGCTAAATAATCAAGTACTCATTGAAGTATCAGATAACTCAACCTTTCCCTAGGCTCTATTGTTATCTCCCTTGCCCTAATCCTTTTCACCAATCAATAGATATAGTAATTTCATAGATAGAAACTATCTTACCAATTAAGGTTTGACATCAATGACAATACATTAATTGCTTCAATTGTAGTTTCCAACAACAAGTTGGACAAAACTATAGAGAATCAAAAGATTCAGATGTAGATTCTTGTTGAGCAATATAAACAAGCTAAGGATGCGCTGAAAAAGTTAATTGTTCTGAGAAAGGACATGGCCATTTGGGAATGTGAGACTAACTATCATGAAGAAGATATTGATGATCTACTTGAGAATATTGGATCTAGTTCAGGCAGTATATCTGACAATTCTAAAAGTGCAATTTCTAATTTATCTAAGAAAAATCTTCATTTGACTGAATAAGTGAAAGCCCTCAGATTGGTCAAGAGACCCAAATGGTAAAAATGATTGATGTGATGAACAATGCTAGACAAGATGAACAAGAGATAAATTTGGTTGTTGAAGATAGAAGACAAATGACTAAAAAACTACAAGTGAAGGAAACTAAGATACTGAGACTTACCGAGAATCACTCCAAAATATCCAATCAAATGATTTTTGTAAGCCATGATATCAACTGAGTAAATAATGAGTTATCAAGGAAACTTGAAGACATTGGAGTATTCAGGGAAGAAAATGAAAAACTGAGAAATGAAGTAAAGATGCAGAAACAACATAATGAGATGATGAAAAATGCTGAAGATAGTTCGAAGAAAATTGATGATTTTATGATCAATCAAAGAGGACTTGGAAGTACTACTGGATTAGGCTACACCGAGAAAGGAGAATCATATAAGCAAGCTTAAAATATGAATAAAAACTAGAATTAGAGACCTAAGACACTGACATGCTATCACTATGGTAAACCAGGCCACACTTCAAATGTTTGTAGGAGTAAAGAATAAGGTAAACCTAAAACCACTCCTAAGTTTAATGGTCATTGTTATAATTGTAACAAGTTTTGACATCAAGCATATGAATGTAGATCTAAGTTGAATAGGAATCCTAAAAAACCCTACATGGAGAAACACTATTACACTTGCAACATGCATGAACACACCTCACAAGAATGCAGAACAAAGATGAAGCAAGTTTGGATACCGAAAGGATAGAACAAATCATATCAACCGAGAAGACAAGGTAATGCTTACACTTGTGATTATAAAACATGGGTTAAATGCATAGTATGTGGAAGGTATGGACATATTGCAGCTAATTTCATGAGGAAGAGATGGGCTGGAAAATCTCAAAGCTGGACAAGAACTGGTATGACATGTTTACACTATCACAAAGTTGGTCACCTAAGTAAAGATTACAGAGACCGAGCACCAGAAACACAAGTTTTTGAGAATGGAAATACAATTATAGATATCATGACATTAAGAAACACTATGTGGAGAAAGGGATCAAATGATAATGTTGAGTTAAGTAGTGCAGTCGGTGAAACCTCATCCATTGGATTGGATGACATCGACACCTCCACCTAAGTTAAAAAAGGTATGTATAGAACTGATAATTCAAGATGATCACATTTTACATATAGTTCCTTATGTTAGATGTGCACATACCAAATCCACATGAATTGATATGCATTAAGGTTTTAAAATTTTTGGACTTTAAAGAGTTTACTGTAGGTATATGCTAGACTAAGTAAGAAGTTACTTGTTGGTGACTATTATATGCAAGGTTAACCAAGTATCAGTATTAACCAAGTGAAAAGTTATATGTTAACCGAGCTATTGGAATTTTGGGGTACTCACTAAGTTTGACAGTTGTCCTTGAGCTGTGAGTAGGTCGAGCATTTATTTTAAAAGGTTTGAGAGGGATTTTGAAAAAGTTATAAATATGTGATGAACTTAGTTCACTATTTACCAGCGTTTATGAAGAGTGAAGAGTTTCTAGAGTGATTTCATGAAAAGGATTTTTTGAGTATTTAAGCGCAGTTTCAAAGTCTTCCAAGTGATTTTGTTAATATTTTCATGTAAGTATTGTGATAATCAATTTGTTCATATTTTTACTTACTGAAACCCTAAATTAAGAGATCACGATGTCCGCATCAAAGGTAAATAAGTCTAAGTTTGCAGAGGAGGAAGAAGTCAATCTTATTTTTTCTCCAACATGTAGTGAACCTCAATACAAACTACATCCCGAAGTTGCATCACAAATTGATCAAAAGAAATCTTTCTCAAGAATACCACCTAGGGTTCTACTGGTCGAGGATGTATGCTCCTAAATTCACTGCAAGATGGGGGAAATTGGAGATTTTGAAATGTATATAGCATATCAGAAGTTATGTGAAGACGACAAACTAAAATCTAATTATAAGCAACTGGAAGTAATAGGTTTGGTAAATGCCCTAAATTTTTTGAAAGACATCAAGAGTGAATGGATTAGGGTTGTTCTTAGTCGGTTCCATGATGGAAATTTTTGGTTGGATGAGCCCATTAAAATAACTAAGAACATGATTCATGTTGTCACCGGGTATCCTACCACTGATAAGAAAAAATCACTTCATAGTCCATTAAGGGAATAAATTGAGAAGAACACAGATGCTGAGTGGGATGGCCGAGCTATGGAGACTAACACAATCAAAGATTGAGAGGTAAAATTTGCAGCTCATTTTATCGGTTATAAAATCTATCAGTCAAGCAGACTGAATAATGTACCATGTGGAGCTATTGACATAGCGTTCAAAAAGGTCAATAAAGGTTTTTAGTTGGACCTCACCAAGGTTCTTTTGAAGTAGATTGAAGAGAACAGGAAGACAATCCAGTTGTCAAAGTCTAATACATGTAATTTTGGATCCCTACTAGTTTTCATATTCTTCTATGTGAAAAGAATTTTTCCATCGGTCGGTAATATAGAATGGTCAACCGACAAGCTAGTCATAGTTAAAATTTCAGATTTGATTAAGGGTTTGGGAAATAATCTCAACAATGTTTTAGAAAATTATTTTGAGCAATTCAAAGGTAGAATGAATTATCGTAGCACAATTCGAAGACAACTACTTGAATACTATGAACATGAAATATGTTTTCTAGTTGACACTGATTATACATTGATTAAGGTTGTGGAGCCTAGGCCAAAATGGTTAGCCCTCATGGGATATGAAATAGACATTAATTTTTCTTCCAAATCAAGAAAAGATTTATTGGTTGTGCCTAAGGATGTTAATGCAGAAAGGTTTGGAACCTATGAAGAGGCCAAGAAAAGAATTAAAATAGGCCTAGTTATCAATAAAATAATAAAGAAGTCAAATAAAATGATGAAAAATCTAGTTAAGAAATTTGGTGATGATGTTGAATCATCTGAGAGCATACCAGTTGAGGTAGAAACTGAAGGTCAGTTACTTCTTTCCAGCAAGCCACATGATAGTGAGGAAACCGAGTCAAACAAAGATGTAGACTCTACACCGGTTTCTCCTTCCCCCACTCCAAAGAAGTAGGAAGAAGCGTAAGCTAGGGCACAAACAAGGCTAGAGACTATTGCTTCACCTCCACCAAAGAAAGGAATTATAAAAATCATGAGGTCTACTGCAGTAGAACTGACAAAGACATATAAAAAGAGAGGTACTAAATCTACTATAGAGGCCCCTATGAAAAGAAGAAATTTAATTAGAGGGAAAGATGATTTAGATGATGATGAAGATGATAATGATAAGTTTAAAATTTTTGTAAATAAGAGTCGGTCAATTGATGAGATTGTCAAAGAAATAATTGAAAATGGAGGATTAAGTGATCCCGAGATTAGTTGCTTTGAGCACTTGTCAATTAAAGACTAGAATAAAATTGAAGAGGCTATCATCCAGATGATGATTAGATTCAAGAGGCTACCAATAGAATTTGTCAAATATTTACCCAAGGCATTAGAAGAAATAATTTCACAGAAATTGGCATATGACTTGAATACAAAGAAAAGAATGAGGGAACAATCCCTAGTTTTGGCAATTCCTACATTGAAAATTCCTAAAATTGAGGAATTAATGAATAAGTATTAAAGAGATTTTGAGTAAAGAACCAGGTACTGTAGATACTTGATGAAAATCTAGCAGACATAGATGAGAATAGTCAACTCATCTAGACTTCAATTGTACAAACCCATGAAGAGTCAGAAAAGATGGCCTTAGCCATTATTCCCGATAAGAAAATTAAGAGTAAAGGAAAGGGAATTCATAATGATGATGTAGATTTAGCACCAAAACAAAGAATTAATATATCAGATATCAAGGTACCTGATACAATAGATGCCATTGAGGAGATGAGCTTAACTCAGGATGCACCAAATCAAGTTGAAATCCAAGGGATTGGTAATAATGCACTAAATGTACTCATTGAGGACATCACAAATGGTGATCCTCATGATATTGAAGATGATGAGGATGTTACCATTGTTGGAGCTAAATCACAAGAAGAGGGAACCACTACCAAGCCAACAATAAGCTCTATATTGGGTGATATTCCTATCCTAATGGAGGTAGTTGAACTAATTTCTAAGGACCTTGAAGGCTCAATCCCAGAGGAACCAAAGGACACATCAAGGAAATAAGGGACAAGCACACCTACGGAGATAGAAGAGACTAAGAAAAAGAGGTAGATACATAGGGCCAAGATGACCCTAAACCTACCAAGACCACATTACCAGACACTACATTCAAAGCTCCCTCTCTATCAACCTACACATAGGTTACCGAGGAGAAAAAGAAGGAAGATAATGTGTCTACCAGGCAAGAAACTCAGAGTGTTGATGTAAAGGATATTATTCCTTCTATTAAGATTTCAGCACAAGAGCCTAAAAAGAAAAAGAAAAAGCATGGAAAAGGGCTGGTCACACTAGATGAATTCATTGTAATACCTAATTGTGACCCGATGACTATGGACCCCGAAGAGTTAAGAAAATATGTAGAGCTATGCACAAGGAAGGAAGATCAAGAGAAGCTAAGGAGAGAGTGCAAGGGCAAGTAGATTCTTGAAGATGTAAGAGACATCTTGTAATAGGTTGTACCTGAGGTCAAGATAAATGAAGATACACTGATAATGGACCAAATTTCCACTTTTGTATAGGAAATAAATGCCCTAGAAATTGATGTAGAAAAGAGACTCAAAGAAAGGGCAAAGTCAAATATTCAAGACATATTGGTAGAAAATATTAGTAGGGAAGTAACAATAAACAAGGTAAATCTTTCTGAGGTAATCACCAATGTTCAATCTATTACTCAGAACATAATTTAGATGTTAGTTAAGCTTTTCACTATGGAGAGTTTCACTATTGAGATCAATGAAAAGATTAAAATTTGGATACCAAAATCCAAGCCAAAGAAAATGCCTCCTTAACTAAGCCAGATGCTTTTCATAAGCATATACTTAAAGTACAAGAACTCAGGCAGTTAAGAGAAGATTTGAAGAAGAAAGAGGATAAAATAAGTGACCAAGTCACTAATCTATAGGCAGAATTACTTCCCCACCTAAAAATTATTGAGTGACATATTGTCAAAGAGAAAGCTTTAGTTGTAACACCATAAATTTCAGTGTTGGAGAACATATTTGACATGCATGCACAAGTCGGTCTTGAGCATCTTTCTCTCACCAAATTGAAAGAAGAATGGGAAAACCTCTTAGATTATCTAAACAAAACCCATCAGTGCATTTTTGACAAGATGTAAGTACATATTATTGATTTTGGCATTAATATCAAAAAGGGGGAAATATAATGTATATGCCAAATTGTATAAATATATGCTAAGTGTACTACATACATATCGAGAGCATGCACTGAGGGGGAGCTATGTAGAGTTATGAAAGTTTTTGAATAAATTTTGTCATGTATATATGAAGTAAGGATAATGTGAGATATATCGATTTATATACGTTACAAGTTTTGATAATAATGCCAAAGGGGGAGATTGTTATCTCTATTTGAGCATTAGATGTTGTCATTAGTATCACAGTGGATCAATTGGTTATCTATGTTGATTAGTTGATAAAAGGAAGAACTTCAAGATACAATATGCTAGTCAGTTAAACAAACAAGCCTTCATACCAAGTATTCATAAGGGAGTACTGAGAACTAAATGGAAACAGGCTTAACTGGACACCAAAGAAGTTTTACCGAGCATTAGAGTATACTGAGTACCAAGCATCAATAAACATTGAGAACACTGGACACCAAGCACCAATACCTTTACTGAGAAGAATTGGTTGTGTTTATCGAGCAATCTAGGAAATGACATAATAATCAGTTATGGAACATTTATCTATGTAAACGGTTACAACGGACTCATACAATATTTTACCAAGATCAAGGATTATTTATTATAGATGTAATAATGAAATGTAGTGATGATTCCTATGTAATAGTTAGATCTAGGTTAATTTTGTACATCGTAGATATTAGGTTTTCCTAAGAAGATGAAAAGCTAATTAGGTCATGGAAGTCATGGAAATCATAGTAGTTTTCTATATATTTGTAATTCATGTAATTTTGACATAAGAGTGAGAAGGGTGATAAGTGTGAAGAAGGTGAATAAGTGCAAATCAAGTAGAAGATCTTGAAGCAGTAGCCACCTTCAAGACATCAAAATTCAGACATGGTTTGAGCAATAATCAGAGATACAATTAAGTTTATTTAGAAGCACTCAAGGCTACCAAGCAGAATAAAGGACAGACTACTACATATTGAGGTGATATTTATTATGTACATCATAGATCTAATTCAGAAAAAGTATAATTGTCATTTATAGATACTTTTTGTTATTCTCTAATCATTGTAGTAGAGTTACCAAAATCTCTTAACAAAGTAGACTTAACAGTCTATTGGTAAATCTCTTAATCGAGTACAAACTCAAGTAGTGTTGTTTAAATCCTTTAATAAGGTAGATCTAGTTGATCTTATTATTACTCCTAACAGGGTAAGATCACCAAAAGTGATCACAACTTGTAGCATTAACCGACATACTTTATTATCTGCAGTAGTGAAGAATTTGTGGGTGTCATCCCTGGTGCAGCAGCACCAAGGTCAGGGACAAGACCTTAGGGGTACACTATGGTCACTGATAGGCCTTGGAGGGATGTGATGAACACACATGACCAACTTGGATCATTTGATTGTAATGGGACCTTATTTCATCATTTTATATGTTATTTGTATTTATTGATAATCCTTTGTAAAGGATCATGACATGTAAGCCTTAATGGCATTTTGTAAGGGCTAAGTGTACCTAGGGGTCACTATGGGTGATTAGGTTGATCTTAGGTTATTTTCATGGAGATGATGACCTGTAAAGGTCCAAATAAATATAAAATGGTCACTAGAGCCAAAAAAATGATGTAAAAGCACTCAAGGTGCAAAAATGTGTAATTTGCCCATATTGGCAAAATTTGGCCTAAAAGGATCATGTAAGGGCTATGGGGTTAGAATAGGGTTATAAGGTTGATAATAAACCTTTTAAATGTTCTAGGTGAGGAATAAGACATCATTTTTTTGAGTTGACAACTTGGTTGTCAACTTGACAATAATATTTTACCATTTGTATCATAAGAGTCAGTGTTAAGGCTGTTATTGGGTAGTTTGTGGTTAGGTACTTGATGGTTTCCGGTCCTTAGAGGGCAAGGAGGATCTATTAATGAAATATCCATGTCAATGGATGAAAGATAAGGATTTTTTTTAAGGAAGCCAATGTAAATGACATTGAATGAATGCAAGTTAATTATTCTTGCAAACTACCGTTCTCTGTCTTGTGGGTACAGTTCCTATAACGGGGCTTTTAAATGCTTTGGTAAAATGTGTTTGGATTGGATAATGGCATAGGGGGATTTTATTATGGTTTATTTATATTTTCTTTCCATTTTTCAATTGTTTTACTTGCATTTGAGTTAGAGGAAACAACTGGTGTCTTGATTGTTCCTAGGAAAATTGGTTGCAATCAACATTTGTGGATTGAAGTCTCCTTGATAGATTGACTCTCCCAACCCCTATGACATATGTGAATTGGTGGGAGGAGTAATAAATGTATTATATCCTTGTATTTTAGTCTTTGGATGTAGGGATTTGTAGGGATTGAGGAGGAGAGACCACACAAGGTTGATGAAGTGTTGATTGAAGGGTCACTTGCCCTTCGACCAGTCAAGGTCTGAGTATTTTGTCCACTTGAGGACTATATTTTATGGCATAGGAGGCCAATATATGATGATTCCATTTTGTATGAGCCATTAGTTTGGTTGGGGAGTGATTGGAGGAGTCACTTTGGGAAAACCCTTGGTGTGAAGGCCTTCAAAGGAGGGTTTTGTTGTTTGCATGTCAAATCTCGTTGGATCATCTTGCAAATCTGAAAATCCTTGGTTTGGGATCATAAGTAAACTCTATTTTGGGTTGTGGGAGTTTGGGTGTGTGAGGATATAGTACTTTATTTGTAAATGGAGGCCTAAAAGAGGGCTAAAAGATAGTACACCAGTAATTGTTTGGCTAGATGGTCCAAAGAAGTCATAGTTGGATTTGGGATATGTTGTGTAAATCCCAAAAGGGTATCCAAATATGTATGTTTTTTCCAAGTGTTTCGGGAAGTTGTTGAGAAAACCTTGAAAAATTGACCAGGTATGGCTACAAGGGAAATAGGCCTAATTAGCACCCTGTTTGGGATTCTTGGGTTGATAGACTTGCTTGGATGGTTTCAATAACTTATTGAGGGACATTGAAGATGTTTTCAATGGTGTAGACTGGGTGGTCTTCATAGTTCACATGTGAACTCCGATTTTGTAATACCCCGCCCTTAGTCCCATTTTATAAATGTTATGGCTATTTTAGGATGAAATATTATATGTTAGGAAATCATTGATAATGACCCCATACATGCATGTGTATGGTTGATGTGTTTGTTTTATATTTTTGTTTGACGTGCCTAATGTGGTTGAGGGACGGAGTTGTAGTTACTTGCTTGCGAGATCCACACGATCGGTCGATTCCCACCATTCTCTATTATATATTTATATGTATGTACATGCAGGTTTTGTATGAAGGTTTGTAGGTACCGGGCATCGACTTCCCTGAATTGTCAAGATGAATGTGCCCTATCGCAATATCTCAAATGGTAAGAGAGGGGAGATAAAATGGGTCCAAATCCTAACCTAAGCCATATTATTGTCTTGAAATAGTGGACACGATTATGTTATTCATACCCTTCCTAAACTCATCCAGTTGATGTGAGTTTATAACACTGTCCTTGTGGTTGCATTTGGGTCTTTAGGTCCTTGTGATGCTTTTGATTTTAGTGCTTGCTATGTCTTCTATATTTAGATTATTTTATTTGATTAAATTGTGCAATTTTTAATTAAATGAAATCTTTTCTATTTTTATCTTTGAGAGATTATTTAATTAATTGGAAATTAATTAAATGCAAATGTTAAGTTATTTTATTATGTGGTAGAAGTATCTCATTAAATGGAGTTGTTAAGTGTGGTTGAAATATTTAATTAATGAAAATTAATTAAATATCTTCAACTTAGATTTACTTAATTGTAAATTTAACTTGTTTTCATTTGTAATGTATTTGTTAATTTAAGATTAATTGAACATGTGGGAATTATTTTAGAGTAAATGTTTATTTTATTTTTAATTATTTGAATGCATTAAGTTACACATTCATAATTGAATGCAATTAAATTAATGATTTTAGTTAAAGTTTGGCTATGTGCTTTCAAGAAAAGGCAAAGTGAAGAAGAGACTCTAGTTCAATTGAAATTGAACTAAGAATTAGAGTTTATTTTTATGCAAAGCTCTCTTGGAGTGGAGTTTGAATTCTCACATGTGGAAGGTAATTCCTTTATGTGTTGAGGGTTTAGTCATTATTGGAAGACAGGTTTGAGAGAGATTTTGGGAAAAGGGTTTCTGATGCAGGAGCATCCAGAGTGTAAGAACAATCTTGCATCACCCAAAAATATTTTTATTTTTATATTCAATAAGGGCTATCTTGTGTAAAGCTACTATTTATGGAAACTTTCTATTTTTAGTAAGTTGGTCATACGATCTTGAAATGTTTTGATTTTACATGTGGACGTTCATGTCAGTCATATTAGCCTACTAGTAAAGTTTCATGGCTAGATCAGGTCTAGTTTTGAAGATATTGAAGATTTTCATTATTGGCAAAAGGGTACAAAAACTTTGAACTTAGTTTTGAAGGTATTAGAGGCCCCGGATGAGGTCAAAAATTTGGGTGATAAGTGCTTGCACAAGTTAAGCCTATAGAGTGCTTTGTGGCCTTTTCAGAATGGGGTTATAATAGTCAATCAGGTCAACTGGCAATGACTTATGGTCTTCAGAAGTTGGGTCACCTGAAATGGCGGAAAATGATTTTTCTTCAAAAAAATTTTTGGGGTTTCAAAAGTTATTTTGAGCCGACTTTGATGTAATAAATTGAAAAATAAAATAATTCTAAGTTTGGTCGGCCCTAACGACTAAATTTTTGGAACCTTCTCGGGTGGTGGAAAATGCCTATATAAAGAAGGCCCGTAGTGTTGTTTAGGGTAGTTCTGGGTAGTAGATCTAGGTATTGATTTGAGGCTTTGTCCTATAGAATATTGTAAGGGAATGCCCATGTGGCTTTGCATATTGTAATTTTGAAAATTTGTAATTCCACATTTGTGGAGATAATAAGAAGCCAATTTTATGTTCTTGCATATTGTTGTTGTTTCTCTATTTCTATTATATGTTTATGGTATTAAGGGGAGCATCCTTCATCAAGTGGTATCAAAGCAGGAGTTCTTGAGTGTGTAAACAAATTGCCAACTATGAGGTAGTTTGCATCAGGACCATGGTTAGGGTTTCAACATGCATTGCAAAAATGCCTCCATGAAGGGAACGTGGTGAAAGAGCTGGTGTTGTAACACTTGAGGTTAGAGTGCTCCAGAGACAAGTGTGAGCATTACAAGAAGAGATTTGTAGAGGAATGAATCTTAATGTTAGAGAGGAAAGTGAGGATGAAGCCGAAGAAGGAAATGATGATCAAGAAGAAGAAGGCAAAATTTTGAATCAAGAAGAAGAAAAGCTTTTCTGGGCCATTTCCAAGATTGGGAAAAGACCTAAGATCGAGGTACCTACATTTTAAGGAAATCTTAACCTAGAAGAATCGATCGAATAGATCAATGAATGTGAAGAATATTTTGAGTATGAAGATATTGAGGATCCTGATAGGGTCAAATTCATGAAGGCCAGACTGAAAGGTCATGCAAAGATCTGGTGGCAAGAGATTCAATTGGAGTGAAATAGAAGAGGGAAAGATAAAATCACAAGATAGGATCGGATGGTGGATAAATTGAAGTGACAGTTCATCCTTGTTGATTATGAGCTTGACCTACTGAAGAAAATGCAAAGTTTGAAGCAAGCGGGACAATCTGTCCAGGAGTATACAGAGGAGTTCTATCAAATCCTCATCAGAACAGGCCATGTGGAAGCTGATAAGGAGAAAGTTGCTCATTACCTTAATGGGTTGAGGCCAAGCATTTAGGAGGAGATGAATCTGGTTCAAAAGAATAGTATTGAAGAGGCATACCAGTTTTTCCTAAAAGTAGAGGAAAAGCTAAACAAGAAGTTTGAGAGCAAACAAAATGGAAGAGGTCACGGTGGATGATCTGGTGGATGGTCATATGGAGGTCGAAATGAAGATCTGAAAAGGAAGGATGAGGCCAGTAGTAGTCAAAATTAGAGAGGAAACAATTCCAATCATTTCCAAGATCAGAACAATAAGGATCAGAGAGGAAGAGGAAGAGGACAAGGTTCAGGAAGAGGAGGCTTCCGTGAAACATGTTATCACTGTGGAGAAGAAGGTCATAGGGAATTTGAATGTCCTCAATGCCAAGGAAGGATGGATAGGAGGAATGAAGGCTAGGCTAGAGTTGCACATGTAGATGAAGATGCCAGATCGTCAAATTATGAAGATGGTGAAAGAGGAGAAATGTTGATTAACAGAAGAGTCCTGCTGAGTGGTGAAAATGAACTTGAACAAAGGAGGAGCTTGTTTCGCACTAGATGCAAGTGTGAGGGTAAATACTATGATGTGATTATTGATAGTGAAAGCACTAACAATTTGGTGTCAGAAGAGATGGTGACAAAGTTGAAGCTCAAGTGAAAGAGAGACCCACATCCATATCGAATTGCCTGGGTGCATGATGACCACAAGGTCATGGTCAGTGAATAGTGCCTAGTAAAGTTCAAGATTGGTGGGTACCATGATGAGGTACTATGTGATATCATACTAATGGATGCATGTCACATGTTGTTGGGTAGGCCGTGGTAGTTTGACAGATGTGTTGTACATGATGGTCATGCGGATACCTATTCCCTGACAAAGGATGGAGTGCGAAATAAGCTAAAGCCATTGAAGGAGACCGAAGAAAAGGTATGTGGTAATGTGAGAATAAATTTTTTTGATGGAAAAAAATTCCTAGATGGTATGAGGCATGAGCATGTGTGTTTTTCTTTAATTCCAAAATCTAGTAAAGAGGAAGTAGAGGATGTACCTATAGAGGTTGCAAATTTATTGAATGAGTTTCAGGATATTGTATCTAATAATCTACCTGATGGATTACCACCGGTAAGGAACATCAGTCATCAGATGAACTTGATTCCAGGAGCCAATTTTCCAAACAAGGCAGCACATAGAATGACACTAATAAAAAGTGAAGAGTTGAATAGACAAGTACATGAGTTGTTACAGAAGGGATTGATTCAGGAGAGCCTGAGTCCATGTGTTGTACCAGTAGTATTAGCACCAAAGAAGAATGGAGAATGGAGGATGTGTATAGATTCTAGAGCAATAAATAAGATCACAATCAAGTATAGGTTTCCATTACCATGAATGGATGATATCATGGATTGTTTGAGTGGAGCTATGTACTTCTCAAAGATAGATCTGAAGAGTGGATATCACCAGATTTAGATTAGAGAAAGAAATGAATGGAAGACTCCCTTCAAGACAAAGGAAGGACTGTATGAGTCGTTAGTCATGCCTTTTGGGCTAAACAATGCACCAAGCACTTTCATGCAGCTCATGAATGAGGTTCTGAAAGAATTTATGGGTAAGTTTTTCATTGTGTACCTAGATGATATATGATCTTTAGTAAGACATTGGAAGAGAATATGATGCATATTCATATGGTGTTTGAGAAGTTAAGAGATTAGAAATTGTTGATTAATTTGAAGAAGTGCAGTTTTGTGAAGAAAGAGTTAGTGTATTTGGGATTTGTAGTTTTAGCATAAGGTCTAAAAATGGACCCAGAGAAGGTACAGGCTATCCTTGAATATCCTACTCTAAGGAGGGCTACTAAGGTAAGGCCTTTTCATGGTTTGGCTAGCTTTTACAGAAAGTTTATCAAAAATTTTAGCAGTATTTGTGGACCCTTGACTGAAATAATGAGAGGGGATAGAAAAGAGTTCAAGTGGATTAATGGGGTAGATAAGAGTTTTAAACTATTGAAACAAAAGGTTACAGAACAACCTATTTTAGCACTTCTTGATTTTAATAAGGTGTTTCAAGTAGATTATGATGCTAGTGGTATGACAATAGGAGTTGTTATGAGCCAAGAAGGTAAACCTATTGCTTATTTTAGTGAAAAGTTAAATGATGCCAAGAGAAAATATTATGTTTATGATCAGAATTTTATGCTATAGTTCAGGCATTGAAGAAGTGGAGAACCTATCTTCTTCCTAAGGAGTTTGTTTTGTATACTGATAATCAAGCTTTGCAATATTTGAATAGTTAAGAAAAGTTGAATCAAAGGCATTTGAAATGGGTTGAGTTTTTGTAGAGTTATACATTTGTTTTGAAACACATAAGTGGAAAGTCTAATAGGGTTGTAGGTGCATTTAGCAAAAGGTAACTATTGCTGACAGAGATGTAGATTGAGGTGGTTGGGTTCAAGAAACTCAAGAATTTGTATCCAGAGGATCCTAATTTTGGTGAAGCTTGGAAAGCTTGTAAAGAACCTGTTACTCTAGATAGAATGAAGTGGTTGGATTTCATCATTCAAGATGATATGCTATTCAAAGGGAGTCAGTTGTGTATTCCAAGAAGCTCTATGAGGGAGAATCTCATCAAGGAGAAGCATAGCAAAGGATTGGCTGGACATTTTGGTCATGATAAAACCCTTGCTTTGGTTAGTGAGAATTATTATTGGCCACAATTGCAGCAAGATGTCAAGAAGTTTATACAGATTTTTAGAGTATGTTAGATGGCGAAAGGAGTGAAGCAGAATATAGGGTTATATTAGCCATTACATATACTAGAGAAGCCTTGGGAGGATATCAGTATAGACTTTGTTCTTGGATTACCGAGGACTTAGCAAGGACATGATTCAATTTTTGTGGTGGTTGACATATTCTCAAAGATGGCACATTTCATTCCCTACAAGAAGACTAATGATGTCATTCATATAGCAGAATTGTTTTTCAGAGAAGTAGTGAGACTATATGGTTTGCCAAAGACCATAGTTTCAGATCGAGACACCAAGTTTGTAGGCTATTTCTGGTGAACATTGTGGAAGAAGCTAAAGATAGATTTGAAATTTAGTTCATCACATCATCCACACACTGATGGACAAATAGAGGTGGTGAATAGGAGTTTGGGAGATTTGCTAAGATGTTTGGTTGGAGATAAGCCGACAGGATGGGATTTGATTTTACCATTGGAAGAATTTGCATACAATAATTTTGTCAATAGGAGTACTAGTAAATCACCATTCCAGATTGTATATGGAAATAGTCTGAGAAATGCATTTGAGTTGAGGAAGATAGATAAAGGAGAAATAAGTAGTGTTGAAGCCGAAGATTTTGCAGAACACTTGAGGAACATCCATGAGGAGGTGAGGAAGCACATTACCAAGATGAATGCACAGTATAAGGCTAAGGAAGATGAGAAAAGGAGGCATAAGGAATTTCAGGTTGGAGATGAAGTCATGGTTCATTTGTGGAAGGAGGGATTTCTAGTTGGTACATATAAAAAATTGAAAATGAAGAAGTTTGGGCCATGTAAAATACTAAAGAAGCATGATTCAGGAAATGCATATGAAGTAGAATTGCCTACTGAACTGAATATTTCACCACTGTTTAACATTTTAGATCTGACAGAGTATCACGAGGGAGGTGTTGAAGATGAGATCACCATAGTACAGTGGAGTATTCCAGCAACTAGTTCAGATACCAAAGAGATTGAGGATATACTGGATAGTCGTGTTGGTAGAAGCATAAGGAACATGACATATAAAGAATATCTAGTCAAGTGGAAAGGATGACCTGTTGAAGATTCATCATTGTTGACAAAGGAGGAGGTTAACCATCTTGGTTTTCCTCTACACACCTAAGACATGATGGGGTCACTTCTCAAATTACCTCGAGTGTCTGATACAGGAGCATCCAGGGTGTAAGAGCAATCTTGCATCACCCAAAAATATTTCTATTTTTATATTCAATAAGGGCTATCTTGTGCAAAGCTACTATTTATGGAAACTTTCTATTTTTAGTAAGTTCATCACATGATCTCAAAATGTTCTAATTTTACATGTGGAGATTCATCTCAGTCATATCAGCCTACCAATAAAGTTTCATTGCTAGATCAGGTCTACTTTTGAAGATATTGAAGATTTTCGGTATTGGTAGTAGGGTACAAAAACTTTGAACTCAGTTTTGAAGGCTTTAAAGGCCCCAAATGAGGTCAAAAATTTGGGTGATAGGTACTTGCACAATTCAAACCTGTAGAGCACTTCATGGCCTTTTCAGAATGGGGTTATAATAGTCAATCAGGTCAACTGGCGATGACTTATGGTCTTCAGAAGTTGGGTAACCTGAAATGGTGGAAAATGATTTTCTTTCAAAATTTATTTTGAGCCGACTTTGATATAATAAATTGAAAAATAAAATAATTCTAAGTTTCATTGGCCCTAAGGGCTAAATATCTAGAACCTTCTCGGGTGGTGGAAAATGCCTATATAAAAAAGGCCCATAGTGTTGTCTAGGGCAGTTCTGGGTAGTAGATCTGGGTATTGATTCGAGGCTTTGTCCTACAGAATATTGTAAGGGAATGCCCATGTGGCTTTGCATATTGTAATTTTGAAATTTTGTAATTCCACATTTGTGGAGATAATAAGAAGCCAATTTTATGTTCTTGCATATTGTTGTTGTTTCTCTATTTCTATTATGTGTTTGTGGTATTAATAGGAGCACCCTTCATCAGTTTGGATTTTTGTTTAGCATTGGGCTGGTAGCTTGGGATTACTCTGATTCTGGTCTTTATTAGTTTTTACTCTTTGGTGTTAATCTAAGGTAGGATTCGATCATCCTGGAAATTTATGTCTCTAGCAATTTAAAAATGTCTGTCTTCTTCGTGCTTGTTGTTTATCTTATCTAAAATTTTACTCTATGAATTCTTCCTTTATTCTAGAATTGGTTCTATAGAAAATCTTTTTGCATGAATTCTTTGATTTCATATTGTAGAATAATTTGGTTTGGATCTACAATCTGGATAGTTCTAGCTATAGGGTTGTCTTTTAAATTTTATGGAAATAGTCAAATAGGAACCCTAGTATTAGAAGCGATAAACTTGGCTAAATGAAGGTTATTTATTTTTTCTTCAGATTTTAGGGTTAAATCCCACTTGTTGTATTTACCAAGTCACTATTGGATCTAGTTGTTGTGATTCATGAGTTGTGTTAACTCAGAGTTATACTTGATTTTGTGAAACCCTAGGGTAGGTTATCTAAGTGTATATCAGGAAGTGGCTTGTAATTGGTGCCGAAGCTTGGAAGTGGCTACCAGGATATCCTATTGCAAGTAGCTTAATAAGTGATAATTAATAATATTGAGAGTTTAAAATGAACCTAATAAGATATTATGTGCCTCACCCATGCCTGAGTTCCTAATTGAGTTTTGACTAGGATGGGAGTGAGAAGATGCTTTCCACCTACATGGACTGGATATGGCATAGTTAGTACCTCGTCTACACGAGGGGTTACTAATACAACATAGAGTCACTAGGGTGCCAGGGTGTAAAGAGACTACCAGGATAACCTTAGAATTGGCTCATGTGATGACACTTCCTTTATACATCTTAGGTTCCTACGTGTGTTGGATGCCTCTGTATGAGTATGTTTTACCTTGTTGTCCTTTTGTACCTTTTGAGTTATAAGCTTTCAGGATCTCTTCCTTAGCTTGTTATGTTGATGTTTGTTATCCAAGTGGGATCTGATGTTATCTCCTTAGTATGGTGGGAGTGTACCATTTAGGTTCGTGAGGTCAGGTGGTAGTGATTCTTTTACAAGTGTTGGATAGATTAACATGAACTTCTCAACTTATTATTGATATAGATACGAATGTGTGTTTTATGCAATTGATTATTAGATTTTTTCTATTATGATGAATGAATAAAAGTTTAGATCTATTTTTTAATTGTAAATGAATGATTGATCAATGTGATTTTTAGTTTATTCCTAACCAAAGTTATATTGCTCATAATGACTGTATATCATGTTCTTATTTTATGGCTTGTTTTCAAATATTATATTTTATTTTTAGTAAATGCTTCGTGCTTGGAGGATACATATCCTTATCTATTTGTAGGCTTCCAGGAGTAAGCCTAATCCTAGGGGGGGTGGATGTAATACCCCACCCCTAGTCCCATTTTATAAATGTTATGATTATTTTAGGATGAAAGATTATATGTTAGGAAATCATTAATACTGACCCCATACTTGCATGTGTATGGTTGATGTATTTGTTTTATATTTCTATTTGACATGTCTGATGTGGTTGAGGGATGGAGTCGTAGTTACTTGCTTGCGAGATCCACACAATCAGTCAATCCCTGCCATTGTCTGTTATATATTTATATGTATGTACATGCGGGTTTTGTATGTAGGTTTGCATGTACCAGGCATCGACTTCCCTAAATTGTCAGGATGAGCGTGCCCTATCGCAATATCTCAAATGGTAAGAGATGGGAGATAATATGGGTCCAAATCCTAACTTAAGTCATATTATTGTCCTGAAATAGTGGACAAGATTCTATTATTCCTACCCTTCCTAAACTCATCCAGTGGATGTGAGTTTATAACACTGTCCTTGCAGTTGAATGTGGGTATTAAGGTCCTTGTGATGCTTTCGATTTTGGTGCTTGGCGTGTCTTCTATATTTAGATTATTTTATTTGATTAAATTGTAGAATTTTTAATTAAATGAAATCTTTGCTATTTTTATCTTTGAGAGATTATTTAATTAATTGGAAATTAATTAAATGCAAATGTTAAGTTATTTTATTATGTGGTAGAAGTATCTCATTAAATGGAGTTGTTAAGTGTGGTTGAAATATTTAATTAATGAAAATTAATTAAATATCTTCAACTTAGATTTACTTAATTGTAAATTTAACTTGTTTTCATTTGTAATGTATTTGTTAATTTAAGATTAATTGAACATGTGGGAATTATTTTAGAGTAAATGTTTTATTTTATTTTTAATTATTTGAATGCATTAAGTTGCGCATTCATAATTGAATGCAATTAAATTAATGATTTTAGTTAAAGTTTGGTTATGTGCTTTCAAGAAAAGGCAAAGTGAAGAAGAGACTCTAGTTCAACTGAAATTGAACTTAGAATTAGAGTTTATTTTTATGCAAAGATCTCTTGGAGTGGAGTTTGAATTCTCACATGTGGAAGGTAATTCCTTTATGTGTTGAGGGTTTAGTCATTATTGGAAGACACAGGTTTGAGAGAGATTTTGGGAAAAGAGTTTGGATTTTTTAATGAGCATTGGGTTGGTAGCTTGCGATTACTCCAATTCTGGTCTTCGTCAGTTTTTACTCTTTGGTGTTAATCTGAGGTAGGATTCAAACATCCTGGAAATTCATGTCTATAGAAATTTAAAAACCTATGTCTTCTTCATGCCTGTTGTTTATCTTATCTAGAATTTTACTCTATGAATTCTCCCTTTATTCTACAATTGGTCCTATAGAAAAACTTTTTGCATGAATTCTTTGATTTTGTATTGTAGAATACTTTGGTTCAGATTTGTAATCTGGATACTTCTGGCTATAGGGTTGTCTTTTGAATTTTAATGAAATAGTCAACTAGGAAACCCTAGTATCAGAAGCGATAAACTTGGCTAAATGAAGGTTAGTTGTTAATTCTTCAAATTTTAGGGTTAAAATCTTGCTTTCTGTATTTACCAAGTTGTTGTTATTATTGATTATTAAAAATGTATTCATATATAAATATTTATTGGATATATATATATATATATATATATATATATATATATATATATATATATATATATATATATATATATATATGTGTGTGTGTGTGTGTGTGTGTGTGTGTGTGTGTGTGTGTGTGTGTGTGTGTGTGTGTGTGTATTGAATATTTATCAATAAATATTTATATTATCTTTGGTTTAAAAACAAAAAAAATTGAAAAGTTTACATTAAAAAGGTTTTCTTTTTTAAAAGTTTTGTTTTAAAAAAAAATACATAAAAAAATATGTATTAAAGGTTGGGGGACTGTACCCCCCACACCTTTTGGCAGACCTGTGCAAGGACTACCGTGCGTAGTGCCTATGTGGTAATGACGCATGATAGCTCCCATGGGGGCTGCCATGCAGCAATACCGGTAGGGTACTGACGGATGTCAGTACCTCTGCAGGCTATTGTTCCCCCCATTTAATGCTTTGTCTACGATTTATATCTTTGTTTAAAATTTTTTAATATTTAGTTATTAATTTTAACTTTTGTTTTTTTTTAAGAAATATTTAATGATTAATTTTTGTTTTAGAATAAATGAATAATGTTTTAAAATAAACAAATTTTGTTTATGTTTTAGGTTATTTTATTACGTTTACATTTAGTTTTTTTATATAGATTAAATTAAATTGTATATTAATTTATATTATTATTCTTGTGGTAGTATATTAATTTTTTTAATCTTTAATTAAATGATAATCATTATTAATTAATAATTATTTTATTTTTAATTGATATTAATATTTATATCTTTTATTATTTTGAGGTATTTTAGATGTTTTGGATTGTTTATTCTTGTGTATGTAAGTGATGCATTCATTAGTAAACATGTTTATCATGATGACTTTAGATGCTCTTGGGAAAGTTATCTTAGATTGTTTATTAGGGGTTATAGTTGACTTTTGGGGATATAATCCAGAGGTGGGTACATCAGGTGTTTGGATTGTCTCATTTTATTGCCTTGCATACTCTGTTAGGTTGTATGAGTTGTTCTAACCTTAGGTTGGTTTTTTCTTTGGATGATTCTGGTTTTGCATGTTTCTATCACTGTTGGATCTAGTTGTTGTGATTCATGAGTTGTGTTAACTCAGAGTTATACTTGATCTTGTGAAACCCTAAGGCAAGTTATCTAAGTGTATATCAGGAAGTGGCTTGTAATTGGTGTCGAAGCCCAGAAGTGGCTACCAGGATATTCTATTGCAAGTAGCTTAATAAGTGATAATTAATAACATTGAGAGTTTAAAATGAACCTAATAAGATATTATGTGCTTCACCCATGCCTGAGTTCCTGATTGAGTTTTGACTAGGATGGGAGTGAGAAGATGCTTGCTGCCTACATGGACTAGATATGGCATAGTTAGTACCTCTTCTACATGAGGGGTTACTAATACCACATAGAGTCACTAGGGCACTGGGGTCTGAAGAGACTACCAGGATAACCTTAGAGTTGGCTCATGTTATGACACTTCCTTTATACATCTTAGGTTCCTACGTGTGTTGGATGCCTCTGGATGAGTATGTTTTACCTTGTTTCCTTTTGTACCTTTTGAGTTAGAAGCTTTCAAGATCTCTTCCTTAGCTTGTTTTGTTGATGTTTTTTATCTAGTGGGATTTGATGTTATCTCCTCAGCATGGTGGGAGTGGACCATTTAGGTTCATGAGGTCAGGTGGTAGTGATTCTTTTACCATTTGAGATTCTGACATTCATGTACTAGTGATGGATGATCCCTACGGTAGTTGTTCCTTCTTGATCTTCATTGATGGAGATGTGTTCTTATTCTCTTTCTTTTTTGTGATCTTGTATCATTGTATCAATTATTTAGTGATATCATGTTGTACTTCATTTTGGTTATTGTATTTACATACCTTGCAACATGTGCAGTGGATGTAGGTTATTATGGTTACCTTAAGGTACCAGTTGTATTTATCTTATCTTATATGTGATGTTGCTTATGTCTTTCATTTGTTTCCAATAGTTTTTAATTATGTCTAATATAAATTAATTAATTAATATTCACATAATCCTTGTCATGGAATCCTTGAGAGTTGTAATCTATGTGAGTTGTATATTGCTTTGTATTGCTTTCGCATTGTAAAACTTTGATGTTGTTGTTTGTTAACACTTAAAAAAAAATCATTCTACAAACTTAGTTGTAGGTTTAGGCTAAGTTCTCCTAGGTTCCCTAGCAGAGCATTACAAATTTGGTGAAGTGTGCATTGGATCAGATGGGATGATCCTAGAATATGCCTCGTTGGTCTTGTATTTGGATAACTTGTGAAGTCCCTCAACTTAAATATCAAGTCCACCATTACCACCTCTACATCAAGTGGTATCAGAGGGAGTAAGTTCTAGGATTTAGAAGGTTGAAGGTCATTTGTTGAGCCCTTGGAGTTGAAGTATCCTCCTTGTGTGTTCCAATGTGGTGGTTGGAAACCAAAAGAATCCTAGTATGGGTAAGGTGTTCTTGACAAGTTCAGAGAGAGATGCATATAATGATTACAAGGAGCACTTGGAGGATGGAAGAAAGATAAGAGAAAGAGAAGAAGAAAAGAAGAAAAGAGAAGCCAAGAAGAGAGAAGAGGAAGAAAGGTTGAAGAACCTTGAAGAAGAGTTTGATAAGAGTATTGAGAATTGGGAGAGGATAGCATTACTCTTGGAGAAAGAACCAAAAGAAGATGAAGTTTCTAGTGAGGTCAGCATTGGATCAAGTTTTGAGAGGCTTGAATGGGATGGAATTTTTTAGGTAGGGGAAACATTGAGTCCCTTGATGATGGATTAAGATGGTGAGAAACATCATACCATGGTTGAAGGGGCACCCAAGATGACTTTTGAGATGTTTATAGGCCTAGGTGAAGGGAATGAAGAAGATCAACAAGTGGAGGTAGTAGGTGAGGAAGGACCTAATCATGGGGTCATTGGTGAGGCTAAGAAGGTAACGATGGATTATGGTGTAGATGTGGAGTGACTAGAGGAGAGGCAAGGAATACAAGGTACATTGATCTTAAGGGGAAAAGAGACTAAGTTTGAAGACACAAAAGAGTTACAAGTTGCAGAAATGGTCTCATGGTCTAAGGAAAAAGTGCAGATTTGGGACCAATTTGTTGTCTATATTTTTCCCATGGGAGGAAAACTCAGAAGGGAAATACAAGGTTGCATTATGGAGAAACACTATGCAAGGATTTTTGGTTCCTTGGTGTTGATATTTTCAAACCAAGGGTGATGATCAAATTTATTTTTCTGACATGTTTGTCTTAGCAGGGTTTCCAAGAGGACTTGGAAATTTTTCAAGTTGAGGAGTATGGTGCAGGAGCACCAAGGTCAGAGACAAGACCTCAGGGGTACAGTAGGGTCACTGATAGGCCTTGGATGGATTTTATGAACAAAAATGACCAACTTCGGTCATTTGATTGTAATGAGACCTTATTTGATCATTTGATATGTTATTTTTATTTATTGATAATCCTTTGTAAAGGATCATGACATGTAAGCCTTAATGACATTTTCTAAGGGCTAAGTGTACCTAGGGGTCACTAGGGGTTATTAGATTCATCCTAGGTTATTTTCATGGGAATTAAAACCTATAAAAGGTCCAAATAAATATAAAATGGCCACTAGAGACATAAAAATGATGTAAAAGCACTCAAGGTGCAAAAATGTGTAATTTGCCCATATTGGAAAAATTTGGCCTAAAAGGCTCATGTAAGGGCCATGGGGTTAGAATAGGGTTATAAGGTTGATAATAAACCTTTTAAATTTTCTAATGGAGGAATAAGACATCATGTTTTCAATTTGACATCTTGGTTGTCAGCTTGACAATAATATTTTACCATTTTGTATCATAAAAGTCAGTTTGAAGACTGTTATTGGACAGTTTGTGGTTAATTACTTGATGGTTTCCAGTCCTTAGAGGGTAAGGAGGATCTATTAATGAAAGATACATGTTAATGTATGAAAGGTAAGGATATTTGTGTAATAAATCCAATGGAAATGACATTTAATGAATGAGAGTTAATTATTCTTGCAAACTACCATTCTTTGTCCCGTGGGTACAGTCCCTATAATAAGGCTTTTAAATAATTTGGTAAAATGTGTTTGGATTGGATAATGGTGTAGGGGGAATTTATTATGGTTTAGTTATATTTTATTTCCATTTTTTAATCATTTTACTTTCATTTGAGTTAGAGGAAACAACTGGTGTCTTGACTGTTCCCAGGCAGATTGGTTGCAATCAACATTTGTGGATTGAAGTCTCCTTGATGGATTGACTCTCCCAACCCCTGTGGCATATGTGAATTGGTGGGAGGAGTCATAAATGTATTACATCCTTGTATTTTATTCTTTGGATGTAGGGATTTTCTGTGATTGAGGAGGAGAGACCACACAAGGGTGGTGAAGTGCTAATTGAAGGGTCACTTGCCCTTGGACCAGTCTAGGTCTGAGTGTTTTGTCCACATGAGGACTATATTTTATGGAATAGAAGGCCATAATATTATGATTCCATGGTTTATGAGCTATTATTTTTTTGGGGGAGTGATTTGAGGAGTCACTTTGGGAAAACCCTAGGTGTGAAGGGCTTAAAAGGAGGGTTTTGTTGTTTGGATGTCAAATCTTGTTTGATCATCTTGAAAAGTTGAAAATCCTTGGTTTGAGATCATAAGTAAACTCTATTTTTTGTTGTGGGATTTTAGTTGTGTGATGATATAGTACTTTCTTTGTAAATGGAGGCCTAAAAGAGGGTTAAAAGATAGTACACCAGCAATTGTTTGGCTAGATGGTCCAAACAAGTCATAGATAGATTTTGGATATGTTGTGTAACTCTCAAAAGGGTATCTAGATATGTAATCTTTTTTCCTAGTGTTTTGGGAAGTTGTGGAGAAATCCTTGAAAAATTAACTAGGTAGGGCTACAAGGGAAACATTCCTAACTAGGACCCTATTTGGGATTCTTGGGTTGATAGACTTGCTTGGATGGTTCCAATGAATTATTGAGGGACATTGAAGATGTTTTCAAGGGTGTAGAGTGTGTGGTCTTCACAGTTCACTTGTGCACTCTGATTTGGTGAAGTGTACATTGGATCAAAGGGGATGATCCTAGAATAGGCCTAGTTGGTCTTGTGTTTGGATAACTTGTGAAGTCCCTCAACTTGAAGAACAAGTCCACCATTACCACCTCTACATCAATCCCCACTACAATTTTTACCTTCTAACAAGGGTTTCTATGTCACCAAAATATTTGTGTTATGTGATTCAATTATTGTTTGTTTTCATGCACTTTGCATTTATCAAGTAAGTTGAATGAATGTTGCAAACAATGGATTTAGTTGGATAGATTAGTTTCTACTATTTTCAGATTGAGTATTCATTTTAAAAAAATTTGAGTGTACTGATTCACCCCTCCCCTCTCAATCCCTTATCTTTCCATTCCAACAACTCCATCCATCTCCTTTTCTTAGCATTAACTTTTGGTTGTGTAAATATACACTAAAAGCTCTAATGATCTGAATGAAGCTCAAATTGATGACCTAGAAGAAAGTATTTCCATCTCACTAAGGCAGGAACCACCACTATGAGCTCTAGGTCATGAGTAGGGTAATTAATCTTGTGAGTCTTTAGCTTCCTATAATTAAAAGCTATAGGTTGACCATCTTGCATAAGGAATTCTCCTCAAACATCTAATGAAGCATCTGTACATACCACAAAATTTGTTGAAGGATCTAGCACTATTAAGATTGGTGCACTAGTGAGGGCTATCTTGATCTCTTGAAAATATCTCTCACACTTCTCTGTCCACTCATACTTATTTTTGTTTCTTTAAAGGGATGTGATGGAATGAGCTACTCTAGAAAATCCTTCCATAAATCATTTTTAATATCCTACTCAGACCATAAAACTCCTAACCTCAATGACACTATGATGTAGGAGCATCCTGGGTGTAAGAGCAATCTTTCATCACCCAAAAATATTTTTGGTTTGTTTTCAATAAGGGCTATCTTGTGTAGAGCTTCTATTTTTGGAAATTTACTATTTTTAGTAAGTTTTCTATTTCAGCTCAGAATGGTCTATTTTCTTCCCTAGAGGTTCATTTTGGTCATATCAGCCTGCCAATAAAGTTTCATTGCGAGAATAAGTCTAGTTTTGAAGATATTGAAATTTTTTGATATTGGCAGCAGGGTACAGAAACTTTGATCAATGGGTGCACTAAGATCCCATCTCTTGATATAACATGGCCAAGATAATGTACCTTTGGTCTAAAGAAATCACACTTTGACAAGCTACCATATAACTGATGTTGGAGACTTTCCAACAAGCCAGTGCTGACTGTATGTTTGTCATTGATGACAACATATGGTAAGTAGCATGCGTGGAAGACTTATGTAGTAAGCTTCTAGTATATACATCATGGAAATGTTATCATCATGATATCATGGACATAGAAGTTAATTGTTAGTATAGATAGTTATATAGTAGCTTGTGTCAGCAGTGTTCCTGATAGAGTTACAGGCAGTGTTCTATGAATGATTGTCCGTACAGTTATCATGGAGCCTTGCACCTTTGGATATGTGATGAAGAAATGTTAATGATGTTACATTCATGGATGCAGAGTCTGATGATCAAGTAGAAGTTAAGTTTTGTAGTTTCTATTCACCAATAGTAGTTTCTTGTGTTTATTTAGAAGAGGTGACAAAGATTATATTGGTTCAGGAGTTGCACCTATCATTTTGGTATGTGCCCTTGTATTAGTGCTTGGAGAATCATTAGTAATGTTTAGTTAAGAGTGCATGATGTAATTCAGCTTGAGGATAAAGTTTTAGTCACTTTGGTAGAGTCGACAGTGTGTAGTGTGCATCTACATTTATTAATATTAGACAGGTCCCAAAATGTGTTACGTGCTTAGTAGAGCTGAAAAAATTATTATTGGAGTATGTTATGGTTTCTCTAATATTATTTCAAGGTGGTTCTAATAGGCTAAATTGATTATATCATTTAGTGGAAAGATAGTTATAGGAAGTCATTTGTGATTGCTAAGGCATCGTTCAGAGTTAATTATGAATAGTAGAGAAAAGTGTGCGAAGTGTTGAGCCATTAGTAGAAGGTCTATGTGACCAAGTAAAGTGTTTTTGCTATACATTGGAACTGATCCAGATAGTAGGTCAAAGCATAGTTCACTAAGATCCAGATATAGTGTGTATCTGTTATTCAGAAGGTTGTAGCCTTCACCCCTTTTAGCAGTGTGCTCTCGAACAAAGTGTCCACACCTCTAACAGGGTTTATTGTAAAAGACTCCTAATAGGGTCTGACCCTTGACCAAGTCATTGTACTAGATATATTGTAAAGAAACTCCTAACAGGGTTAAGGATCTTCTAACAAGGATCATAAAACACTAGTGCAGATTATTAGTGGGTGTCACTTCCCACCAGAGTTTTTACCTATTTGGTTTTCCCTATAACCAAAATATTGGTTTTTTGTTCAAGTGTTCTTTCATTGTGTTTATGATTTATGTTTAAGTATACTTAATTGGATAAAGAATTGAAACTTGTACATAACTGACTCACTGCCCCCCCCCCTCTCATTTATCTCTTGGGACTATTCCTAACAATTGATTCTCTCTCAAACATTTCAAAACCTGTCTCAGGTGCTCCTTGTGTTCCTTCTCATCCTAAGAATACATCAAAATGTCATCTAGGAATATTACCACAAACTTACCGAGGAAGGGAAAAAATACTCCATTCATGAGGCTCATGAATACAACTAGAGCATTTGTGAGGCCAAATGGCACCAAGTGAACTCGTAGTGACCAAACCTCACACAAAATGAAGTCTCGTGGATACCAATCTCCACAATTGTTAACTAATGATACCCCAACTTTAGATCTATCTTCTAGAATACTCGTGCACACTATAACTGATCAAATAAATTATCAATTCTAGGAAGTGGGTATCAGTTCTTAAAAGTTACTTTATTTAGCTACCAATAATCAATGCACAACCTAAGTGATCCATCCTTTTTATTCATGAAAATCACTAGTGCACCCCAAGGTAACACACTAGGTCAAAGATGCCCTTTCTCCAAGAGCTCCTCCAACTAAATCTTGAGCTCACTAAGCTCATGTGTAGTCATCATGTATGGTGCTCTATATATAGGCTCGACTCCTTGCACAAGATCTATGTGAAAATCAACAACCCTAGGTGGTGGCATGCCACATAGTTCAAAAGGAAATATGTCTATGAACCCCTATAAGATAGGATAATCCTTGATCGAGGGCTCTCTCTAAATCATCCTCTCTATCACTAATGGTGATGACAAATAAGTGGCATCCCTTCCACATACATAGCCTAAGTTGCATAGAAAAAATCATGTGAAGAGATACAAATCTATACACCCCTAATATGACCACAGGAGTACCATGATCATGTGCACACTCTACCCTCTTTTGCCAATAATCCATCTTGGCATTGTGAGCATATAGCCAATCCATGCCAAGAACTATATTGTAATAACCTATAGGGGAAATGCAAAGATCAGACATCGTGATCATGTCTCCAATCTGAATCTGACAACTGCAAACCATGGAACTAATAGACAATCTATCTCCTAAGGATAACTCAACCTCCCAACTAACATCATGTCTAACTACCACAAGCCTACAATACTCCACCACAAATAGAGATATAAAGGAGTTAGTTGCTCTTGAATTAAACAAAATAGTAGCACTAATGCCTCAAATCATACCTATGGCCTCAATGATAGTGGCCTAGTGCTCTACCTTGTAGTTATCAACCATTGCAAATACTTTGTGGGACCTACCCATATCACCTACTATCAGCTCTAAAGTATGCCCTCTTTGGCTACTTCCTACCTGTCCCTATGGGAAATCTCTCACTATATGTCCCATGCCACCACAAGTGTAACACATCCCATGTGTATGTATCTATACTCCCTAAGACCTAGACTATTGATAGCCTCCAATCCTATTGGATCTACTGTAACCACCCCTAGAGGACTATTGAGTCCTAGTTGGCTATGTGTAAGGGGCATGTGACCTCTGATCCCATCAAGGACCCTATGACTACCACCATTTGGGCTTAGAGCCTTGTTGTCTTTAATAAGGTCTCTTCCTAGAATCCTATTGGGGTCATTTTTGAGACTGTTGGCCCTTAAAGGACCCTATTGAATGTCCCTGATTCCCCTTCCAAGGGGTTCTCTATTTTCTTGATGACTTGGTAGAGAAATTTTGATTTTGAGAGAAATCTCGAGAGTTCTATGTCCTGCCATGAATATCCTTGGAAACTAGTGCCCTCTCAACTACCTCTCTAAAAGTGGTAGGGAGAGCTAGATAGACCAGGCCTTGGAGAGATTCATTAAGACCCTTGATAAATTGATGCATTTGTAGCTTCTAATCCTTTACGTAGTCAACATAAGGAAGGAGCTTAAAAAATGTACTCTCATATTGCATCATGGTAAGGCCTCTCTAATGAAGGTCATGGAACTCCTCTATCTATCTCTCTCTAAAGTGCTCTGATAGGTATCTATCTCTGAATCTACCAAGAAAAGTCTTCCAAGTAAGTGTATCTATAGTCACATCACCCATGGCCTTCTCTTGCTGCCACCAAGTAGAGGCTCCCTCTCAAATTAGATGAATGGAAAGTTGCACCTTTAGATTTGTCTTGTAGGAGCGCAACCCAAAGCATCATTGTAAACTCAATAACCAATCCTCTTCTCCAACACCATTGGTAGCTCCCAAAAATAAAGGTGGTTAGAGTTGTAATAACTCCCTGATCCACTTCCCTATATCATGGGTCTCTCTCTAAAAGGAATGAGTCCCTAGGTCATGTGTATGCTCTAACTAATGTATGAACTCAACCTCATGATCTACATGACCCTCAATCTATCTAGGTGGTGGGCTCCTAATCCTTTCCCTACTAGCTTCATTGTGGCCCTTTGAGAGCTATTACTCTACCCATTGTACTATGGGTGGTAACCTCTACTAAATGATGCCTACTAGGTTCTACAATGCATCTAAAATATCTTGATTTGGATTAAGAGGTGGTTTGAGTAGGGGATTCTGATTTCCCCTAGGAATCTCTAGCCGTTTCTCCATATCCCCACATACCAAAGGGGTATGTCTACAACCTCATCCATGTCTGCAAGCATTATGCATGATGATAGGAATCCTACACAAAAGTGAAATATTATAAGTGAAATGTAATGGGTTGTAGGTCCTAAGTGTTGAAACTTGGCTCTGATACCAAATGTCACACCCAAAAAAAGTAGACAAAAATATACTAATAATTTTTTTTAACAATCATTTACGATGCTAGTTTGCGCACAAGGTTTGAGATAAAGGTGTTGCTAGGTGATGTGCATTATGGCCAACGTGGGTCATGTGGTTATGCCACCCACATAAATGAGTTGGACAACCTCCCTCTAAAATATGGGGAGGGTTGGTTAGCCCATTTGATCCTATAGTACAAATTCAGATGTTGTTCCCGTTTGATATTTTTGATAATATTCATTAGTTTAACTAGACAGTCAACCTACATTTAACTAACCATAATCTTGATTCATTACACCTAAGTACTTCATATATACATAATGATGCAGGAGCATCCTGGGTGTAAGAGCAATCTTGTATCACCCAAAAATATTTCTATTTTTATATTTAATAAGGGCTATTTTGTGCAGAGCTGCTATTTATGGAAAGTTGCTATTTATGGTAATTTTTGTATGTGCTCAGAATGATCTGATTTCTTTCTTGGAGGATCATTTTGGTCATACAAGTCTGCCAGTAAAGTTTCATTTCCAGATCAAGTGTATATTGGAAGATATTGAAGATTTTCGGTATTGGCAACAGGGGACAGAAACTTTGAACTCAGTTTTGAAGGCTTTAGAGGCCCCAGATGAGGTCGAATTTTGGGCTGAATGAAGCTTGCTTAATTCAAGTGTTGTAGAGCTCCTCGCGCCCTTTTCGAAATCGGGTTACAATAGTCAATCGGGTCAACTGGTGATGACTTATGGTCTTCGGAAGTTGGGTCACCTGAAATGGCGAAAAATGATTTTTCTTCAAAATTTCTGTTCGGGTTTCAAAATTTATTTTGAGCCGACTATGATGTAATGAAATGTAAAATAAAAAAAATTCTAAGTTTGGTCGGCCTTATTGGCTAAAATTCTGGAACCTTCCCAGGCGGTGGAAAATTGCCTATATAAGGAAGGCTGTATTATTATCTGAGGCAGTTCAGAATAGTTCTGGGTAGTAGATCTGGGTAATAGTTCGAGGCTTTGTCCTACAGAATATTGTAAGGGAATGCCCATGTGGCTTTGCATATTGTAATTCTGAAAGTTTGTAATTCCACATTTGTGGAGATAATAAGAAGCCAATTTTTTGTTCTTGCATTTTGTTGTTGTTTCTCTATATCTATTATGTGTTTGTGGTATTAAGGGGAGCACCCTTCATCAGGTGGTATCAGAGCAGGAGTTCTTGAGTGTGTAAATAGATAACCGACTGTGAGGCAGTTTGGACCAGGACCGTGGCTAGGGTTTCAGTGCGCATCGCGAAAATGCCTCCACGAAGGGAACGTGGCGGAAGAGCTGGTGTTGTAACACCTGAAGTTAGAGAGCTACAGAGGCAAGTGCGAGCATTGCAAGAAGAGATTCGCAGAGGAATGAATCTTAATGTCAGAGATGAAAGCAAGGATGAAGCCGAAGAAGAATATCAAGAAGGAGAAGTCAAAATTGTGAACCAGGAGGAAGAAAGACTTTTTCGGGCCATTTCTAAGATTGGGAAAAGACCTAAGATTGAGGTTCCTACATTTTCTGGAAATCTTAACCCAGAAGAATTGATCGACTGGATCAATGAATGTGAGGAATATTTTGAGTATGAAGATGTTGAGGATCTTGATAGGGTCAAATTTGCGAAGGCCAGACTGAAAGGTCATGCGAAGATCTGGTGGCAAGAAATTCAATTAGAGCGAAATAGAAGAGGGAAAGATAAAATCACAAGATGGGATCAAATGGTGGATAAATTGAAGTGACAGTTCATTCCTATTGATTATGAGCTTGACCTACTGAAGAAAATGCAGAGTCTGAAGCAAGCAGGAAGATCTGTTCAGGAGTATACGGAGGATTTCTATCGACTCCTCATCAGAACAGGCCATGCAGAAGCTGATAAGGAGAAAGTTGCCCGATACCTTAATGGGTTAAGGCCAAGCATTCAGGAGGAGTTGAATCTGGTTTGAATGAACAGTATTGAGGAGGCATACCAATTTTCCCTAAAAGTAGAGGAAAAGCTGAACAAGAAGTTTGAGAGCAGACAAAACGGAAGAGGTCGCGGGGGACGATCTGGTGGACGGTCATATGGTGGCCAAAATGAAGATTTGAAAAAGAAGGATGAGGCCAGTAGCAGTCAGAATCAGCGTGGAAATAATTCCAATCGCTTCCAGGATCAGAATAATAGAGATCAGAGAGGAAGAGGAAGAGGACAAGGATCTGGAAGAGGAGGCTTCCGTGGAACATGTTTTCACTGTGGAGAAGAAGGTCATAGGGCATTTGAATGTCCTCAGTGCCAAGGCAGAATAGACAGGAGAAATGAAGGCCAGGCCAGAGTTGCACATGTAGATGAAGATGCCAGATCATCAAATTCTGAAGATGCTGAAAGAGGAGAAACGTTGATTAACAGAAGAGTCCTGTTGAGTGGTGAGAATGAACCTGAGCAAAGAAGGAGCCTGTTTCACACCAGGTGCAAGTGTGAAGGTAAATGTTGTGATGTGATTATTGATAGTGGAAGCAATTACAATTTGGTGTCAGAAGAGATGGTGACAAAGTTGAAGCTCAAGAGACAGAAACACCCACATCCATATCGGATTGCCTGGGTACAAGATGACCACAAGGTCATGGTCAATGAACAATGCCTAGTAAAGTTTAAGGTTGGTGGATACCAAGATGAGGTATTGTGTGATATCATATCTATGGATGCATGTCATATGTTGTTGGGTAGACCTTGGAAGTTTGACAGATGTGCTGTACATGATGGTTGTGCAAATACCTATTCCCTGACAAAAGATGGAGTGCGACATAAGCTAAAACCATTGAAGGAGACTGAAGAAAAGGTATGTGGTAATGCAAGGATAACTTTTGTTGATGGAAGAAATTTCCTAGATGGTATGAGGCATGAGCATGTATGTTTTTCTTTAATTCCAAAAGCTGGTAAAGAGGAAGTAGAAGATGTTCCTGTAGAAGTTGTAGATTTGTTGAATGAGTTTCAGGATATTGTATCTGATAACGTGCCTGATGGATTACCACCAGTCAGGAGGATCAGTCATCAGATGGACTTGATCCCAGGAGTGAGTTTGCCAAATAAGGCAGCACACAGAATGACACCTGTAGAAAGTGAGGAGTTGAACAGACAAGTACATGAACTGTTACAGAAAGGATTGATCCATGAGAGTCTGAGTCCCTGTGCTGTACCAGCAGTATTAGCACCAAAGAAGAATGGAGAATGGAGGATGTGTACAGATTCTAGGGTAATAAACAAGATCACAATCAAGTACAAGTTTTCATTGCCACGAATGGATGATATTATGGACTGTTTGAGTGGAGCTGTGTATTTCTCAAAGATAGATCTGAAAAGTGGATATCATCAGATTCGGATTAGAGAAGGAGATGAATGGAAGACTACCTTCAAGACAAAGGAAGGACTATATGAGTGGTTATTCATGCCTTTTGGGCTAACCAATGAACCGAGCACTTTCATGCGGCTCATGAACGAGGTTCTGAAAGAATTTCTGGGTAAGTTTGTCATTGTTTACCTGGATGATATTTTGATCTTTAGTAAGACATTGGATGAGCATATGATACATATTCGTATGGTGTTTGAGAAGTTGAGAGATGAGAAATTGTTGATTAATTTGAAGAAGTGCAGTTTTGTGAAGAAAGAGTTAGTGTATTTGGGATTTGTAGTTTCAGCAGAAGGTCTAAAAATGGACCCAGAGAAGGTACAGGCTATCCTTGAATGACCTACTCCGAGGAGTACTACTGAGGTAAGATCTTTTCATGGTCTAGCTAGCTTTTACAGAAAGTTTATCAAAAATTTTAGCAGTATTTGTTGACCCTTGACTGAAACAATGAGAGGGGATAGAAAAGAGTTTAAGTGGACTAATGGGGCAGAAAAGAATTTTCAATTGTTGAAACAAAAAGTTACAGAACAACCTGTTTTAGCACTTCCAGATTTTAATAAGGTGTTTCAAGTAGATTGTGATGCTAGTGGTACTGCAATAGGAGCTGTTATGAGCCAAGAAGGTAAACCTGTTGCTTATTTCAGTGAGAAATTAAATGATGCCAAGAGAAAATATTCTATTTATGATCATGAATTTTATGCTATAGTTCAGGCATTGAAAAAGTGGAGGCACTATCTGCTTCCTAAGGAGTTTGTTTTGTATACTGATCATCAAGATTTGCAATATTTGAATAGTCAAGGAAAATTGAATCAAAGGCATTTGAAATGGGTTGAGTTTTTGCAAAGTTATACATTTGTTTTGAAACACAGGAGTGGAAAGTCTAATAGGGTTGTACATGCTCTTAGCAGAAGGCAACTATTGTTGATAGAAATGCAGATTGAAGTGGTTGGGTTCAAGGAACTCTAAAATTTGTACCCAGAGGATCCTGATTTTGGTGAAGCTTGGAAAGCTTGTGCAGAACCTATTACTCTAGACAGGACAAAATGGTTGGATTTCATCATCCAGGATGATATGCTATTCAGAGGGAGTCAGTTGTGCTTTCCACGAAGTTCTATGAGGGAGAATCTCATCAAGGAGAAGCATAGTGGAGGATTGGCTGGACATTTTGGTCGTGATAAAACCCTTGCTTTGGTTGGTGAAAATTATTATTGGCCACAATTGCAGCACGATGTGAAGAAGTTTGTACAGAGTTGTAGAGTATGTCAGATGGTGAAAGGAGTGAAGCAGAATACAGGGTTGTATCAGCCATTACCTATACCAGAGAAGCCTTGGGAGGATATCAGTATGGAATTTGTTCTTGGTTTACCGAGGACACAGCGGGGACATGATTCAATTTTTGTAGTAGTTGATCGATTTTCAAAGATGACACATTTCATTCCCTGCAGGAAGACTAATGATGTTGTTCATGTAGCAGAATTGTTTTTTAGAGAAGTAGTGAGACTTCATGGTTTGCCAAAGACCATAGTTTCAGATCGGGACACTAAGTTTGTTGGATATTTCTGGTGTACATTGTGGAAGAAGTTGAAGACAGATTTGAAGTTTAGTTCATCACATCATCCACAGACTGATGGACAGATAGAGGTGGTGAATAGGAGTTTGGGAAATTTGCTGAGATGTTTGGTTGGAGATAAGCCAACAAGATGGGATTTGATTTTACCACAGACGGAATTTGCATACAATAATTCTGTCAATAGGAGCACTGGTAAATCACCATTCCAGATTGTATATGGAAGTAGTCCAAGAAATGCATCTGAATTGAGGAAGATAGATAAAGGAGAAATAAGTAGTGCTGAAGCTGAAGATTTTGCAGAACACTTGAAGAACATCCATGAAGAGGTGAGGAAGCATATTACCAAGATGAACGCATAGTATAAGGCTAAGGCAGATGAGAAAAGGAGGTATAAGGAATTTCAGGTTGGTGATGAAGTCATGGTTCATTTGCGGAAGGAGCGGTTTCCAGTTGGTACATATAACAAGTTGAAAATGAAGAAGTTTGGACCATGTAGGATACTGAAGAAATATGATTCAGAAAACGCATATGAGGTAGAATTGCCTACTGAGCTAAATATTTCACCAGTGTTTAACATTTCAGATCTGACAGAGTATCATGAAGGAGGTGTTGAAG
>BSBK01008812.1:150000-207191 GCA_027943335.1 Chamaecyparis obtusa
AACATTAGACTCCAATACATATACTAACCCTTGATCAGTGCCATTATCCATTGGGCATACCTCACATACAAACAATGAGAACATGAACCAACTGTTGTCAAAGACTCATAGCCATAAATATAAATATTCCAGCCCATCCACTACTTATAAGATCCTTCTGTAGACATCCAAGACTAAATCTATGTCCCCTCTAAAGTATATTTCACCTGATCCTAGACCAAGAACTAAAGACAAGAACATATGCAAAGGGAAAACTATGCAATGGATCAGAAAATCCAAGATTCATAGGAATGACACCAAGGAGAGACTTGGAAGCATGAAAAATTTACATTAAGTATAATGAGTCATGTACATGATCAAAGTGAGACAGAGATCAAACCACTTCAATAACCTACAAAAGACTTCCAAGAATTCTATTTAGCTTACATACAATGTGACAGAGCCTTCTATTTCCCACTGGAACCAAACAAAAAAATGGAACCTGAACAAGTCAAAAAATTGACCCTTTATACCACTAGCTGCCATGGGAACCCAAAATGGGTTGCAACAAGCTACAAATAGCTAGGGTATAGCCTTCACCAACCAGGTCAAGAAATAGCCAGAAAACCATAAATTCTAGGTACCTCCTATCGCTGCAAATCCAAATTTGAAATCAAGCGGTCACCATGCATTCACGGGCTTTAAGTTTCTTAACCATTTGCCCTTAGTTGCGTAGCTGCGTGGTCACAAACCTTACCGCCAGAAGAATCTGAGCTCCAATTTATGTTTGGTCCCATGATCGCATGGCTCCCAACTCACCCTTGCGATCATGTGACCACGGTCTCCTAACCATAGCCAACAATCGGTCCAAAAACCTTGCAAAATCCTCAGCCACCTCACCAGCAAGCAGCCAATAAAAAATGAGCATGTCAGCAAGACTGGCATCGTGAGCCCACCTCATAATTCTACAACCGTGATGTCTGATGGTTAGTTACATGATCGCATAGCTTGGAAATAGGCTATGTGAACATGCGACAACTGTAATCTATTACCTCCGCATAACTGCCACCACTTAAACTTTGGCCCACCATACACCATGTGTCATGCCACTACTTGCTGCAACCACTGAGTCACACCTACCATAGGACCCATCTACAAACCCTTGGCCACCTGGCACATCGGCACCAATCAGAACATAGCGCGTCACCATCTGCCATCGGGCGCCAACACCATGTGGCACCCAGTTGCATGATCACATAGCCAAAGACTAGGCTATGTGATCATGTGACAACCAACCAAAGGCTACCCCATAACCACCTCCGGAACCACCAAACTGCAACCACCACCTTTCCGCCAATGGGTCCCAAGGACACATGGTAAGCAATCACATGATTGCACAGCCAAAAACTGGGCTATGTGACCATGCGGCAACCAATCATAGGCTACCACATCACCGCCCCCAGGACCACTACCAAAGAAGCCTTACCCTTTCGGAGGATCGGACAGTTGTTGCAAAAGCGCATAGCCCTGACAATTCATTTATGCTTTAACAACAACTGTTGATGCTCTAACACATCAAGATGCTCTGCCAAATCTGGAAACGAGGTCCCGCCACTGATCGCACTTGCTCACTTAAGGTTGAGTAGACCACCAGGTAGCTAAAAAGAACTAGGACCCGCACGGCTAGGTGGCATGTGGTCACATGATCTCATGTCAAAAAAGTCTGACATGGGGCCATGCGACAGCCAATAAGAACATGCCCCCTGCCACCCCTCTGACACCAGGCCCACATTGTCACACTTGCACACTTAAGACAAAGAACAAGGAGAGACGACAGAAAATAAGATATGCAATGTCAAAAACACACAAGGTTTTCGGTGAAAGATCAAAAACACATAGAATTTTCAACATGACACAAAGGTAAACAAGGAAGTCAAAAGCATCAAGGGTTTTTATGCAAGCCAAAAAGGTCAAAAACATCATGGATTTTTGAAAACACTGTGGGTTTTTGACATTGTGGCAGATTTTGACAATATTTCCAGCAGACTTTATAAATTGAATATCTTTCTGGGTTTGGCGAAACAGGAAATGTGATTTGGACTGAAGCAAGGTGACAAAAATAAAGAGCATAAGGCAGGACACTTAACAAAAACATTGCAGGGAACATGCCAATTTCACAAGATTTTTGCTAACAGAAAAAAGGCCTAACAGTGGCTCTAGTTGGGGATGCATGCCTCTTGCAAGCATGACAAGAATTCAGAATCACTGGGATAGCAAACCACACCCAGACAAAACAATTAGGCCCTCTCCCCACCTTAAAACCCAAAAATTCACAGACTGGCCCCTCACAAAAACCTGGCACCACAACACAGGATATACAAAAAATACATGAGCAACATTTGGAGGCCAAAGGAGTGCCATCCTTTCCTCTATCAAAAACCTAGTTTCTGCTCACAAAATCAAACAAAGGTCTGAAACCTTTTCCACATGCATGATGATAGAAATCACTATTAAGCATAGACTATAGAACAACTCTGGATTTACCATCACCAATGCCTTCCTTCACATGTTCCCCCACAAACTCACTATTTGGAAAACATGCATCATCAAAATCATCATGGATTGAAACATATGAAAGAGGACAAGAAACTGATACCTATTTTTCCTAGTTGTAATCATCCAGCTCATCTTTAATGCATTCTTGCATATCAAAAGAAAAGCAACTATACTCACTTTCACTTACCTCAGCCAAGGCCACTGAAACATACTCATATATCAGGTTACTCGGGTTTATCAAGTCTGATTTCTCTTGATAAATCACACCTTTATCCTGATAAGGATGATTCACATGATCAACATCATGAACTAGATTATCACCATTATTCTCACTACTTGGTGGCAAAAGAAAAACATTGTCCCAATGTAATGCATCTTCATCAACAGAGCAACATTTATCCTACATTACCTTTCTTTCAACTAGCCTCATTGGTGAGGGAGACTCCAAATCAATTGTATGTGAAGCTTTAAGTGCAGAAGGTGAGTAATCCTCAACAAATTCCATCCTCTGAGCACACTCCTCAAATAGTGGGTTAGAAACAACATGGAATTGTTTCTCATAGTAATTCAGACAAAGCTCTGACTGGTTCTCACTAGTGTCCTCATCAAATAACTCATTTGCAACCACACTATTTATGTCTTTATTTTCATCATCATACACATCTTCAAAAGAAGAAGAGAATTCAGAATCAAAGCCAGAGCATGACTCACCATCACTGCTATCAACATATGAACAATTAGTGTTGTACTCATCAGAAGAACCATCCCATGGATTTCCCCACAAGTCTTCAACCTCCAAGACTTTGCAATCAGCATCACTGTCATTACTTTCTTCTTCCCATGTTGCATCTGACTCATATGAAGACACTTCTCCATCACTGCCTTCATCACCCTCACTTGAGTAACCACTTTCAGCACTATGTTCTTCTCACTATGACTGATATGCAAATGAATCATATTCCTTATCTTGTGTAGCAACTTCAAACTCATCATTAGAGACATAACTTTCAGCCTCTTCATTTTCATAGGACTGAGACATAGAAGCAGCAATTTCATGTCTAAGAACATCAGTAACATTATATTTATAATCCATATCACAAGGATTGACTGTGGTAGCTAATTCAAAATCAAAACACCAGTACACTGCTCAATCCTGTCAGGGTCTGGAATATATCTCACTGTTGTAGCATCCTGAATACATGTCTCATTAGTAGCAAAAGACTCAACAACATTTATACACATATTCTAATTTGACATCTCAACCTGATTACAAACCATAGAAAAAGTGTTGATATATTGATTTGGGACAGCAGTATTAGCACTAAATTTTTTTTTTCTTTCATATTCATTATACCGGCAGACACTCATGGAAAAATGACCTCTGGTCAATCCATATTTCAAATTATTTTTAATATCCATTGCAGTTACAAATGCCTGATGTAATGTCCTAGGTTCTTTATCCCTCAATAAGTAATTCATTTTCTTATCAAATGCATCATAATAGACACCTCCACACACTTGGTCATTAGGTTTATAACCTTCAGGGATTTCATTCAAAACTTTTGCAAATCTGATATTGAACTGAGGGACAAGTTCATCTTTCTCAATATGAATCTTGAAAAGCTTATCATAAGAATCAGATATGCTTACCCTTTCTCCAAACTGCTCCATGAAGGCCAAATGCATCTCACTCTAGGATGAAATAGAACATGCCGGCAGGAAAGAAAACCAATCTCTAGCATCACCCTCTAGAGTTTGAACAAACAATTTCATCCAAAGGTCTTCATGGAAAACCTCAAAATCATTCATCACATCAGTAAAGCACTGAACATGTTTTCTTGCTGACTGATACTAGTTCCTATTAAACTTAGGCAAGTATCCCCTGATTTTATTAGGGATCTTATTAGGGAAACTAGGTATGCCATCATAACAAAATGGTGCATAACCCCTACCAATAGGACCCCTAAGCACATTCATCACTGATATACACCCTTGTTCCTTTACACTTGATTCTTTGTAAATCAAAAATAGGGAATCAAAACACTTGTAGATGACTCCCACCTCTGACTTAGCTATTCTGAGATGCTTCACACTTGTCCTATCCCTTTAATGACATAATCATTTGATTAGGACCATGCATATACATAAAATTTTGATGGAGAATACCTGGATTACCTTGTTGAATGTTGCTACTTTCTTCTTATCTGACTGAAGTCCCAACAAAACTTCACAATTCAAGTTCTTTCTAGCATAGAGTCGCCACCTCTCTTCAGAGGACATGAATTTTACTGATCTATCTCGAAACACCAATAGACTCTGAGCACTCCCACAGAAAAGCCACACATAAATCAATCAGCAAATCTAGGTAGCACATTTGCAAGTTTGAAAAGCAATTCTTAGATTGGAAAATGTATAAGACTGTTCCCCAAACTCCATACAACAAGACTCTGGGATACTCTTATCAGTAAACTTATTTCATTTCCCCAGTAGAGTCACCATCTTGTTAGTGTTCAAAAACTCTTATGCTCTAACAGGCTGCCAATATACCCTCAGAGGATTTTAGGAATGGTTAGCTCCAAAATGGAATGAGGTCTTAGGGTAACTAGACCAACTCTAGGGACAAGACTGCCCTCTTCTGCTTTTGGCTCTGCAAAACCAAGGCGGGTGCACCTAGCCCAAAAAAAATTCAAACTCACTACACACCCTATACTTCTGGATTCATAAAGTAGATCATAGTAAAGGATTGCTAAATGCTAACCAGGCATTCATTGAATCAACTATACTATGCAGGGTAAAATGGTCTTGTGAAAGGTATTACTGGTGATGGTATTGATATATAGAGATGTAGGAAATAGCTAGAAACCCATCGAACATTGGACTCGACTGCACATACTAACCCTTGATTAGTGCCATTATCCATTGGGCAGACCTCACATACAAACAATGAGAACATGAACCAACTGTTGTCAAAGACTCATAGCCATGAATATAAATATTCCAGCCCATCCACTACTTATAAGATCCTTCTGTAGACATCCAAGACTGAATCTATGTCCCCTCTAAAGTATATTTCACCTAATCCTAGACCAAGAACTAAAGACAAGAACATATGCAAAGGGAAAACTATGCAATGGATTAGAAAATCCAAGATTCACAGGAATGACACCAAGGAGAGACTTGGAAGCATGAAAAATTTACATTAAGTATAATGAGTCATGTACATAATCAAAGTGAGACAGAGATCAAACCACTTCAATAACCTGCAAAAGACTTCCAGGAATTCTATTTAGCTTACATTCAATGTGACAGAGCCTTCTATTTCCCACTGGAACCAAACAAAAAAATGGAACCCTGAACAAGTCAAAAAATTGACCCTTTATACCACTAGCTGCCATGGGAACCCAAAACGGGTTGCAACAAGCTATAGACAACTAGGGTATAGCCTTCACCAACCTGGTCAAGAAGCGGCTGGAAAACCATAAATTATGGGTACCTCCTGTCGCTGCAAATCCAAATTTGAAATCAAACGGTCACCATGCATTCACAGGCTTTAAGTTTCTTAACTGTTTTCCCTCAGTTGCACTGTCGCACAGTCACAAACCTTACCACCACAAGAATCCAGGCTCCAATTTATGTTTAGTCGCATGATCGCATGGCTCCTAGCTCACCCTTGCGATCATGCGACTGCGGTCTCCTAACCATAGCCAATGGTCGGTCCAAAAACCTTGCAAAATCCTCAGCCACCTCACTAGCAAGCACCCAATAAAAAATGAGCATGTCAGCAAGACTGGCATCGTGGGCCCACCTCATAATTTTGTAACCGTGACCTCCGGTGGTTAGTCGCATGATCGCATAGCCCAGAAATGGGCTATGTGAACATGCGACAACTACAATTTGTTACCTCCGCATAACCGCCACCGCTTAAACTTGGGTTCACCATATGCCACATGTCACGCAACTGCTCACTGCAACCACCGAGTCACACCTGCCATAGGACCCACCTGCAAAACCTTGGCCACCTGGCACATCAGCACCAATCAAAACATAGCATGTCACCATCTGCCATCGGTCCCCAACACCAAGTGGCACTCGGTCGCATGATCACATAGCCAAAGACTGGGCTATGTGATCATGCGACAGCCAACCAAAGGCCACCATGTAACCACCTCAGGGACCATGGAACTACAACCACCACCTTTCCACCAACGGGTCCCAAGGACATGTGGCAAGTGGTCACATGATTGCATGGCCAAAAACTAGGCTATGCGATCATGCGACAGCCAATCATAGGCTGCCACATCACCACCCCTAGGACCACTACCAAAGAAGCCTTACCCTTTCAGAGGATCAGATGGTTGTCACAAAAGCACATAGCCCTGACAATTCTTTTGCACTTTAAAAACAATGGTTGTTGCTCTGACACGTCAGGAACCTCTACCAAATCTAGAAACTACGTCTCACCACTAATCGCACTTGCTCACTTAAGGTTGAGTAGACCACTAGACAGCTGAAAAGAACTAGGACCCGCACGGCCAGGTGGCAAGTGGTCGCATGATCACATGTCAAAAAAGTCTGACATGCGGCCATGTGACAACCAATAAGAACATGACCCCTGCCACCCCTCTGACACCGAGCCCACATCATCACACTTGCACACTTAAGACAAAGAACAAGGAGAGCCTACAAAAAAGAAGATATGCAATGTTGAAAACACACAGGGTTTTCGATGAAAGATCAAAAACACACAGAATTTTCAACATGAAACAAAGGTAAACAAGGAAGTCAAAAACATCAAGGGTTTTTATGCAGGCCAAAAAGGTTGAAAACATCATGAATTTTTGAAAACACTGTGGGTTTTCGACACTGTGGCAGATTTTGACAATATTTCCAGCCGACTTTAGAAATTGAATATCTTTCTAGGTTTGGCGAATCAGGAAATGCGATTTGGATTGAAGCAAGGCGACAACAATAAAGAGCACAAGGCAGGACACTTAACAAAAACATTGCAGGGAACAGGCCAATTTCACAAAATTTTTGCTGACAGAAAAAATGCCTAACAAGTTCCCTACTTTCTTTCATGCACACTAAACTCGAGCATCAATAGTCCAAGGAAAAATCACATATATATTTCAAATCTATATTGGATAATTGCATACAATATTCAACATGCATAATTCAAATTCTAGTTACAATTTCCATTTCTAAGATGACATTCATACGTAGTACTTTACATAATTCTAACATCATGATATACTCATCTATATAATTTCTTAAACTTATAGCATAATTCATGTAACATTTAATCTAACCATGATTTAGTGATCCTTAAAAAAATACACATCTGAGAATGTATAAACATAAATCAATAGTATAATTTGGATCCTAATCAATATCATAAGTACAATCCACATGACATAAATCATCATAAGGCATAAATAACATAAGTCACATTCTAATCGATCTAAAGTGTATCAAAATCAAGATTCCTAAAGTATAAAAATGTGAATGTGTCATTAGTGCTATGATGGGTTGAGGTGCGACATCATAAGTTGATGTCATTATGTGTTGGACTTTTGGTTTTGTTATGATATGCAGTTCTATACGATCTTATCTATATGCTCATCTTTATGCTTTTCTTATGAAGAATGATATGAATGTATTTACTTGACTTGTTTTTATAAATGAAAGTCTTATTTATGACATAGATTAGATGGATGCAAATGAAATTCTTTAATGATTTGTGCTTTTTAATGGATATTTGATGCAAAATATGAGTTTAATATGATGTAATGCATAATGAATGTTTCTAAATGCAATTTATTACTTAATGAATAATGATAAATGATTTAATGCTATGTTTCAATGCTTAATTAATGATTAATGATTAATGATCTTTATGAACTTAATGCAATTGAATGGTGAATCAATTTAATGTAATCCACCTTAATGGTTAATGGATGCAATCTATCTTAATCGATCTAATGAATAATGAACTTACATGAATAATGGATACTAAATTTAATACAGTCTAATTGACTAATGAAATGAACTAAATGGATGTAATTTAATGATTAATGAGTCTCATTGTTGTGGTCCCACAACCATGCTTCCCTTTTGGGCCACTTGAAAAAGAGGCCACCTTTTTCTAGCTTGTTTTTAGGGTGTGGCATTTATGTTTTCCCTTGTAAGGGATTGTTCCTTAAGTAGTTAGTCAGTTTTTAGGCTTTCACACTTTCAGACTTCAGAAGGTGTGAAAAATATGAAAAGTCAAATCCTACAAAATACCTTAGAATCTTCTTTAGCATTTTTAGCATTTCGGAGTTGTCAGTATTTCAGAACCCTAAAACCCTGAAAGTCTGATTTCCCTAATGGGAGATCAACCTTTCAGAGTTTCAAAGTTTTAGAGTTCTGATAACTCCAAAACCCCAAAGTGCCAACATGTTGAATACTAGACGGTGATTGACGTCACCCTCCCAAGGCCTATATAAGGCATGCATAAGACCTTTTTAGTCAATTATGCCTTTTGTGAGCTTCTCATTTTTAGAACTTTCCCATGGAGCATTTTCATGTTCGATGCCTCCCTACTACTTGATCATCTTTCTCTTTGGTCTCCTTCATATATTTTGAGCATTTTGTTCAAGGTATGGTTTTGTTCCTCTTGTCTTTTAATTTTTTTTAGTTTTTAAGGGGTTTTTTAGTGTCTTTTAAGGTTTAGCTAGGGTTTTTGTATTTTATGGTTTTATTTTTGTCACTTCGGAGCTTCAGGGTTGTCCCTTTGGGCCCCTTTCCATCAAGCTCATGGTTGATCTAGCCTCAAACTCATTTTTGTTATTGTGCCTAGGTCTTTATTCTCACAACTTTATAGGCATCTACATTTTTCATTTTTGAACTCCGATGTCCCGAGAACCAACCTCCAAAATTGTGCCAACTCTATGGTCACCTTTTTGCACATTCAGCATTTCAGTCACCAAAGTTCTCCACACTTTGAATTGCCAAAACCCAACATTAGACTGCTCCCCAAAATTGAAACTTGTTTGGACTCCATTTTTTTGGAGTTTTGGACTTCGATGATATACAAAGTTTTTGCTGTCCAAATGACTGAAACCTTAGATCCATGTCAGGCATCTACATTTTGTTTTTTCATAATTTTGGGGATTTTATTCATCTTGTCATCACCAAAACCTCAAAGGTGCAAAACTCTAAAGAAGAAACCAAAACTCCCCTTTTTCCTATTTTGGCATTTCAGAGTTAACACATTCTTTCAGAGTCAAACAAGTCCAACCCCCAAAATTTCCTTTTAAGCCTTTCATGCCCGTGTCTTTGGGGATTTTTGTTTTCTTCATGTTTTTCTTATCTTCATTAGTAGTTTTCTTACCTCTTGTACTTGTTACTGATTCATGTTTCTTCTTGCAGAATGTCTAAGAAAGTAAACTCACCAGCAATGAAGTACCAATTCAAAGGATACCATGCACCCTCCAAGGTGGGGAATCTCCATGCTAAGATCACTGACACTGACATAGGGAATGTTAGTTGGAATTATTACCTAGTCAAGTGCACTCAAATAGTAAGGCAATTGGAGGACTATAGTTCATTAGTGTACTACTCTCTCGTGAATGAAGTGGCACATCTAGTATCTATTCTCTTTTCAGACCTTATTGTCACACTGGAAAATCATTATGTGCTGGATGAAAGGTTGGTGAAGAATACCATGAGAGAATGTTAAGAATGAATGCTAAATGTTTGGTATCCATTCTGTGGCAGTTTTTATTGCATTCATGACTATGATTGTCATTGATGTCAACACAATGTTTTACCAGAGACTTGTAGAGAAGTAGACAATGTTTGGATTAGCGCACGTGGGATATTTTAGTTGGAGCTATGCGATGTTGAGGATATACTCTTTGATATGTTATATTTTTATGATTAAGATCATAGATAGTAATTCATTTATTCATGGAAGTTATGAGCATTTTGGTGTAAGCAGTATTCAGGCAGTGTTCCTGAGTAGCGGTTTGTGGAAATCGGATGATATCTCCTAATCAGGATGGAATCTAGTTTTGCACAGTTAAAGGGAAGTTGAAGATACATTGATAGTGATGTGGATGATAGCACAAACTTTGAGGTCACATGAGTGAAGAATTATTGTAGTTGGAAGCTGACAATTTTGTGCAATTTTGATGTAGCATATGGAAACTTTTATTTTGTAATTGTATGCTGACTCATTTGTAATTACCTGAGTGTGGTATAAAGGAAGGAATGTTTTTCCTTGTTTTAATATGGTTGTAATGGTTGGCTGTGTTGATGTACGCATGAAGTGAAGAAAAGAGCTAATTGTGAAAGTGAATTTTTGAAGGAAGACATGTGAGGTATAGAGATCTGGTGTAATAGTGAGTGTGGTTTGGCATAGTCAGAGAAGAGGTAACATATTATTCTATTGATTAATAAAAAGATCAGTTGGATAGTGTGTTCAGTGATCTTACCCTGAAGCTATTTGGGTAGTGGGTCCTTCTATCTTCCATAACTCCTAACAGGGTTAGAATCTTTTAACAGGGATTGAAAATCTCCTAATAGGGATTCATATGTGCTGAATGTATTTCAAAAGACTCGTAACAAAGTCCATCCTTGCACAAGGAATATTCATATTAGTTCATCTTTTTTGGGCATCATTCCCACCAGGGTTTACTCTTTGATCATGAGGTTCCCTAGTCAACATATCTTGTGTCATTGTGTTATTGTGTATGAATATCTTTCTATGGTTGGTAATTTTATTGCTTACATGGTTTAATGTTGTTGAAGTTTATAAAAGTTATAATTATTAGATAACTAATTCAGCCCCCCCCTCTTAGTTATCTTGGTGGACTTTACTTTCTAACAATTGGTATCAGAGAAGTAGGTCCTTGAAAAAGAAGTTTAACAGCTTAAGGAGATCCATGGAAAATTTCTATTTTGGCATTTTAGAGTTAACACATTCTTTCGGAGTCAAACAAGTCCAATCCCCAAAATTGCCTTTTAAGCCTTTCATGCCTTTGTCTTTTGGGATTTTTGTTTTCTTCATGTTTTTCTTATCTTCATTAGTAGTTTTCTTACCTCTTGTACTTGTTACTGATTCATGTTTCTTCTTGCAGAATGTCTAAGAAAGTCAACTCACAGCAATGAAGTACCAATTCAAAGGATACCATGCACCCTCCAAGGTGGGGAATCTCCATGCTGAGATCACTGACACTGACATAGGGAATGTTAGTTCAAATGATTACCTGGTCAAATGCACTTGAATGGTAAGGCAATTGGAGGACTGTACTTCATTAGTGTACTACTCTCTCATGAATGAAGTGGCACATCTAGTATCTATTCTCTTTTTAGACCTTATTGTCACACTAGAAAATCATTATGTGGCGGATGAAAGGTTGGTGAAGGATACCATGGGAGAATGTTAAGAATGAATGCTAAATGTTTTGTATCCATTCTGTAGTAGTTTTTATTGCATTCATGACTATGATTGTCATTGATGTCAACACAATGATTTACCAGAGACTTGCAGAGAAGTAGACAATGTTTGGATTAGCACACGTGGGATATTTTAGTTGGAGCTATGTGATGTTGAGGATATACTCTTTGATATGTTATATGTTTATGATTAAGATCATATACAATAATTCATTTATTCATGGAAGTTATGCGCATTTTGGTGTAAGCAGTATTCAGGGAGTGTTCCTGAGTAGCAGTTTTTGGAAATCAGATGATATCTCCTAATCAGGATGGAATCTGGTTTTGCATATTTAAAGGGAATCTAAAAACACATTGATAGTGATGTGGATGATAGCACAAACTTTGAGGTCACATGAGTGAAGAATTATTATAGTTGGAGGCTGATAGTTTTGTGTAATTTTGATGTAGCGTGTGGAAACTTTTATTTTGTAATTGTATGCCGACTCATTTGTAATTACTTGAGTGTGGTATAAAGGAAGGAATTTTTTTACTTGTTTTAATATGGTTTTAATGGTTGGATGTGTTGATGTATGCATGAAGTGAAGAAAAGAGCTAATTGTGAAAGTGAATTTATGAAGGAAGACATGCGAGGTATAGAGATCTGGTGTAATAGTGAGTGGAGTTTGGCATAGCCAGAGAAGAGGTAACATATTATTTTGTTGCATAATACAAATATTAGTTGGACAGTGTGTTCAGTGATCTTACCCTGAAGCTATTTGGGTAGTGGGTCCTTCTGTCTTCCATAACTCCTAACAGGGTTAGAATCTTTTAACAGGGATTCAAAATCTCCTAATAGGGATTCATATGTACTAAATGTATTTCACAAGACTCATAACAGAGTCCATCCTTTCACAAAGAATATTCATATTAGTGCATCTTTTTTGGGCATCAATCCCATTGAGGTTTACTCTTTGATCATGAGGTTCCCTAGACAACATATCTTATGTCATTGTGTTATTGTGTATGAATATCTTTCTATGGTTGGTAATTATATTGCTTACATGGTTTAATGTTGTTGAAGTTTATAAAAGTTATAATTATCAGATAACTGATTCAGCCCCCCTCTCAGTTATCTTGGTGGACTTTACTTTCTAACAATTGGTATCAGAGAAGAAGTTCCTTGAAAAAGAAGTTTAACAGCTTAAGGAGATCCATGGTGAATTTTAGAAAAGAAATCCCTAAGTTTGAAGGAGTAAATTTTGACCATAGGAAAGAAAAGATGAAGACACACCTATTGTGTTTAGGACTAGGTTATTAGTTGATTACAAAGAATGATAAGACTATCATTGAAGAGGACAATCTTGAAACATGTACTACCGATGAGAGAGATCTATTCATGTGTAACATACTTGCAAGAGAAGCACTTTTAATAGCCCTTCCGGAGAGTGAGTATAGTCAAGTAAAATGTTTAAAAAAATCTTATGAAATTTGGAAAGCTTTACACTCTACTTTTGAAGGTGATGAACCTGCAAAAAGAGTTAGATTACATAATTGGATATGTGCATTTGAAGATATAAGAATGTTGGAAAATGAATATGTTAGAAGCTATATTGGTCGAATGCCAGAAATTGTCACAGGTATAAAATCTTGTGGAGGAACAAAGAAAGAGAATGAAATGATATGGAAAATTCTGAGGACATTGACTGTTGTATTTAAGCAGACAACATAGATGATTGAACAAGTTATACCTTGTACTACAAACTTTACAAGAGAGACTCTTCTTGGAAGATTGGGAGCAGCAGAGATGAACTTGAGGTTATCAGGAGACTTACCTAGAATGGAGATAGAATTTAGTGCTCTTAGTGTTCACCCTACTTTTTCAAGAAGCATCAGTGTGAGTGAAGATTATGCTGGCAGCAACAAATCTAGAAGTGAAGAAGACAAGAAGATTGAAGAAGGTATTGCATTGCTTGTGAAGAGAGAACCAGATGGTAAGAAAATTTTTAAATGTTGGACTTATCAAGAATATGGTCATTTTGCATCTAAGTGTCCTAAGAAAGTTAAAAAGTACATAAACAATTTCAAACCTAGAAGATCTAAGGAATGTTATTATGCTAATGATGAAGATCTTGAAACTAGTATAGAGAGAAATTTGAGTGAAAGTGATACTAAGAATAATGATAACATAGGATTTGTAGCAATTAAAGAAGAGAATCCTAAAACTAATGTTATAGAAGAAAAAGCCTTAGTTTCTCAAGTTGAAAAGAAAGCTGATTGGATTATAGACAGTGGTTGTTCACATCATATGACTGCAGACACGAAAAATTTCATAAAGTTTAACGAATATGATATAGGAGTTATTAGATTTGGAAACAATGCACCTTGCTTGATTAAAGGCATATGATCTATTACTCTTGATGGAAAGACTAATACTGATGATGTTTATTTTGTGGATGGATTGAAACATAATCTTGTAAGTGTTGGATAGTTAGTTGATAAGGGATATCAAGTTTGGTTTACTGAGAAAACTTGTGTGATTAAGGATAAAGATGAAAATCTGATTGGAACTAGATCTAGAACTAGAGGTAATGTATTTCAGTTGAATCCCATTGAGATGACATGTTTGATTACTAAAATTGATGACAGTTGGTTATGGCGTAGAAGGTTTTGTCATATAAACTTTGACAACATTGTGAAAGTAAGTACTACACTTTCCGTAAGGGATTTTCCTAAAATTATGTAGCGTACTAACATGATTTGCAAAGAATGTGTGATGGCCAAACAAAAGATAAGTTCTTTTCCTAGGAAGAAGTTTACATCTACAAAAAAGCTGGAGATTGTTCATACAGATTTGAGTGGTCCTACCAGGACTAAAGGATTCTATGGAGAAAGGTATTTTATGATTCTTGTTGATGATTTTACAAGAATGATGTGGATTTCATTTCTTAAAGAAAAGTCTGAAGCATTTGATAAGTTTAAGATCATTAAGAATAAAGTTAAGAATGAATCTAGAATGAAGATTAAATGTTTGAGATCTGATAGAGGTGGAGAATTTATTTCTAGAGAGTTTAACACATTTTGTGAAGAAAATGGCATTAAGAGACAATTTTCAGCCCCAAGACACCTGAACAAAATGGTATTGCAGAAAGAAGAAATAGATCAGTGACTGAAGCAGCAAGAGCTATGTTATTTGAGAATAATTTGGTGAAGATATTCTAGAGAGAAGTAGTGAACACAACAGTGTATACAATGAACATAGTACAAATTAGAGTAGACACAGACAAGACACCCTATGAATTATGGTTTGGACATGCACCCTCAGATGCTGATTGGGGAGGTAGTATTGATGATAAGAAGAGCACCAGTGGTGGAGCATTTTTGCTTGGAGGAGGATTGGTTTCTTGGCTAAGAAAGAAGCAAAATTGTATCTCACAGAGCACAGCAGAAGCAGAATATGTAGTAGCAACAAACAATTGTAACCAAATAATTTGGATGAAGCAAATGTTGAAGGATATTGGAATAAAGTTTGTTGAACCTGTTTTCATACATTATGACAACACCAGCATAGTTAGTATGTCTAAGAACCCTATATTACATTCTAAGACAAAACATATAGAGATTAAGTATTGTGTTGTAAGAGAGAAAGTTGTTGAGAAAGAAGTTAGACTTGAGTACATAAGTACAAAGGAGTAGATAGCAGATATATTTACAAAGTCTTTGCCTAAGGATACATTTGAGTATCTGAGAGCTATGCTTGGGGTTATGCCCCAACCTACTTTTTTGAAGTGATGTAGTTGGTTGCATCCATCCAGTGGTATATGAGCCTTATCTTTCTTCTGGACTGGATGTTGGTACTTCCTCTATGGGGGAGTATGTGTATCTGAGTTGAGTCATGAGGACTCTAGTGAATGTATTTTTTGAATAGTGTCTTTTGACATTGGAGTTGTTGTTGAAATAATGATGATATTTTTTTCATTGATGTCAATGGGGGAGAAGTGTACATGAAAAAATTATTTGTACTATCTGAACAAGAAAATGAAGCAAGATTTGATTGATGAAGAGGACTTGAAGTAGTAGTATTGCAGTATTGGATTTTTGGAACATTGGATGTTTTTTCATCTATGTTTCCATCAATGCCAATGGGGGAGATTGTTAGGAATGAATGCTAAATGTTTGGCAGCCATTCTGTAGTATTTGTTGTTGCATTTATGACTATGATTGTCATTGATGTCAACACAGTAATTTACCAGAGACTTGTAAAGAAGCAAATAGTGTTTGGATTAGCACATGTGGGATATTTTAGTTGGAGCTATGTGATGTTGAGGATATACTCTTTGATATGTTATATGTTTATGATTAAGAGTGCATATAGTAATTCATTTATTCATGGAAGTTATGAGCATTTTGGTGGAAGGAATATTCAGGCAGTGTTCCTGAGTAGCGGTTTGTGGAAATCGGATGATGTCTCCTAATTGGTATGGAATCTAGTTTTGCATAGTTAAAGAGAAGTTGAAGATGCATTGATAGTGATGTGGATGACAACACAAAATTTGAGGTCACACAAGTGAAGAATAATTATAGTTGGAAGATGATAGTTTTGTGTAATTTTGATGTAGCGTGTGGAAATTTTTATTTTGTAATTATATGCCAACTCATTTGTAATTACTTGAGAGTGGTATAAAGGAAGACATGTTTTTCCTTGTTGTAATATGGTTGTAATGGTTGGATGTGTTGATGTAGGCATGAAGTGAAGAAAAGCGCTAATTGTGAAAGTGAATTTGTGAAGGAAGACGTGCGAGGTACAAAGATATGAAATTGAGATCTGGTGTAACAGTGAGTGTGGTTTGGCATAGTTAGAGAAGAGGTAACATATTATTCTATTGAGTAATACAAAGATCAGTTGGACAGTGTGTTTAGTGATCTTACCCTGGAGCTATTTGGGCAGTGGGTCCTTCTATCTTCCATAACTTCTAACAGGGTTAGAATCTTTTAATAGGGATTCAAAATCTCCTAATAGGGATTCATATGTACTGAATGTATTTCATAAGACTCCTAATAGAGTCCATCCTTGCACAAGGAATATTCATATTAGTGCATCTTTTGTGCGCATCATTCCCACCGGGGTTTACTTTTTTATCAAGAGGTTCCCTAGTCAACATATCTTGTATCATTATGTTATTGTGTATGAATATCTTTCTATGGTTGGTAATTTTATTGCTTACATGGTTTAATGCTTTTGAAGTTGATAAAAGTTATAATTATTAGATAACTGATTCACCCCCCCCTCTAATTTATCTTGGTGGACTTTACTTTCTAACAGAGAATTGGTATTAGACCTCAGGACTGATAACATCCACGATGTCTTCCACCTACCAAAGGGGATAGACAGGGTCTACAGTTTCTCAATGAGAAAAGGCATGAGTTTTTACAACAAAGACATCCATCTATCACATGAGATTGTCAACAAGTACCTCATACAACCTATTCCAATAAACAAACTTGGAAAGATAGACATGAGGAGGGGATATATGAAGGAAGATATACATGCAATGATAACCATGATCAGCTGGATATATGGGCTGCAAAAATCAATCCAATTGGAACCATGGATGATCCTTCTCATGAAGAAGATAAAGGGAGGGAAATCAAGGTTTTCTTGGGCTACTATCCTTAGTGACAATTTGGATAGGGAGTTGACCTCAGTGAAAAATGATCCTCATTTCTATATGACTTCTTATGTAGTTTATCTACTAGTTGTGAGGGTAGTATATCCAGGTTTGGTCAAGGTTGGTTCTATGGGTCAGACTAATGCTTGGACATTTATAGTATACCCTAAATTGGTGAGAAAGGGGCATCTTGGAGAGGATAGATTGGAATTCAAGATAGTCAACAATGCTTTTGGTTTTGCAATGATCCACTCCATTGAGGGATATTATGCTAAGAGGTTGTCAGAGGAGGCTACAATGAAAGTAAAGGCCTTGGGGCATACTATATTCAATTAAAGACCTTCACCTACATTAGGGTGGTGAGAAGCAGTCTCACTCCTAAGAAGTTTCTCAGGTACCCTTCTGATAGGATCATCTTATTAGAGATTGCTAGACAGCTCTCAAAGGCCTATGAACACATAAGACACAAGAAAAAACACTGTTGGAATTCTCCTATTTCAATAGGACCCCATTTCTTGTAGGATATGAGAGTGTGAAATATTTATCCTTTGAATGGGATGAGTGCCCCCTCCAATACTCTAATTTGATAAGAACTAGGTTTGATCCAATCGACACCTACAACCATATAATGGGGAGGCACTATGTGCATAAACCATGCCTTGAAGATCACTAGGTGAATTGCACTGATGACTACAAGGTGAGAATCTTTGATTATTGTCGGATGATCTTGGAGCTGGTACAAGGTGACCTATTTTTACGTATCTCACAAAAGGTGAAATATGAAGACTAAGAGGATGTTCTAGTTCCTATTTACAATCAAGACAAAATTTACACTAGGGCCATCCTCAATGTTGAGGTAGATAGAGAAGAAAATGACAATATCAACTTCAAGGCCTGTCATGTCATCAAGATGACTAAGGCATGGATTTCCCATCCTTTTAAAATAGACCTTGTGCTAATGAAGTGGCAACCAACTCAACCTTCCAAGGAGAAGAAGAAGAAATGGGAGAATGTGTTGATGCCTCAATTTAAGGAAGCTAGGCCACTGAGGCCAGAAATAGTATATAGACATGAATTCCTGACTTCCTATGGCTTGAATCCTTGGCCCAAGCCTCCAAAGACTAGGATGACTGGGAGCATAGCTCTACCTGATGCTCTATCCTCTTGTGGTCAAGGGAAATAAAGTGTACCTAAGAGGGAACCCAAGGTAAAACTAACCAAACTTAGGCCTTCCAGAGTAATAAAAGGGCATCTTTATAAAAGTAAAATACCGACTACACTTTCTCATTTTGAGACCATTTTGAAAGAAGATGAAGAAGATGAGATACTGTTGAACTGGAGGACTCGGTTAGGAAATTTATTGAAGAGGAGGAAGTTGCAAGAGGAGGATGTACATATAGATTTGGAGGAAGAAACCCAAGCAAAATAGGTTAATCCAAGGGATGCTCTGGGCGATGATGAATTTGATATATCAAAATTTGAAGGTCTTTATGCATTTAAAGAACAAAAAACAAAAAATTTCAGTAGAAGAGCCTTCTATGGATCAACATTTTTTATTTATGTCTCCCCCATTATAGTTTATAGCTATAACTCCCATGGATAATGTAGAAGAAGTATCCCAACACGTGTCTCAAGGACCAACATAAGAAGTTCTAAATATAGGTCAAGGATAGTATGTTGAATCAGAAAAGGAGTATTTTGTTGGAATTACATTAGAAGAAGACATGGGGCTTCTAGTTCCTCTACCGATGTAGATTCCTCCACCTCAGCAAGCTTTTATGCCTCTGACTACTTCACTTCTACCACAAGTCCAAACTAGTCAACTCCCATAACAAAAGATGAACAAGCGTTAGAATAGGTGTGTGTGTGAATTTTGTACTTAGCTATAGACACAACACTTTAGTAAAACATTAGAGGTTAGAAAATCAAGAAATCTGCAAGTGAAAACAATATAGTTAACCAGGTGATTTACTGCCTTCTAGTAGGTATGAGTTTGATATTCTCAAATTAGGACCGAGACCAATGACGATGCAATACCTAAATGAAGGATTTAAAATGATGGAAGAAATAGAATATGGATGCAAATTAATCTATCTTTTTGGATTTTCTATGCAATATGATGAAAAAACTGTATGAAATTGATCTAAGAAAAATTGAAATGTAATTGAATCTATGAATGCTATGTTATGCAATGAAAAATGGATTGAAAAAAATCAATGATAATTTGCAAAAAATCTCACAATTGCCTGTTCACAAGAGCTCAATTCTCCAAAATGCAGTTGCAAGATGCAGCATGTAAGGATGCAAAAATGAAGGACCTTTTGTGAAGGGCTGAGCCTTGATTATATAGAAATCCAGGGCTTGAGGATGGATTGAGACATCCATAAATCACTCTTGATTAACGTAGGTTGATTTTTGAGTTATCAATAAATCAGAAACAATTAACTCACAAAATCATGCAAAAGCAGACTCCAAATAGATTTTAGATCACTTCTTCAACTCACAATCACATGTTGAGTTTAGAAAGTTAACAAATTGAAATTAACAATTGATTTAAAGTTGACTTCTTTTCTGATTTTGCATGATTTAATATGAATTAATTTAATAATTTAAGTGATTTATTCTCAACTTAACTGAATTTTGAATAAAAATAATTGATTCATGGATTAATCAATTATTTAATCAAACTTTATCTGAAAATTATATTATTAAATATTGACAACTTGATTTAATTAATTATAAAAGAATTTAATCAATTATTTGTAGGATTTTTTATTTATTGTCAAAATAAAACAATATTAATTAGGAATAAATAGAATTAAATATAATTAAATAATTAAGTGCCTGAATTAAATCAATTAATCAAATATTCATCATATTCAACTAATCAAATTTAGGATAAATAAAAGAATATTATTTATCACCAAATAATATTTAATTAAGAGGTAATTAGGATAAAATTAGGAATATTTAGGAAATATTCCCCAATGTAGAATTAAGATAGAATCGATTAGGGTTTCGATGATTTGATGCGCAGATGTGCCTTTGGTTAGGACTTTTGTGTTGATTTTGATCAATTTGTCAATGTAGAAGGTCAATGGTCCTATAGCCCATTTTTGGGGTATTACATTTTGCCCCTCTTTGAATTACTGTGCAAAGTAAAGTGGTTCAAAGAAGTGTTTGATGATGAAATGGACTCATTTATGTGATGGAGAAACTGATCTTGAAAGATTAACTAATTCTGCGATAGAAACTGATTAATAGATTTGAAGATTTGAATATTTGGTGATTCAAGTCCTGATTGACCAAACAATCAAAATAATGTTAACAATATCAACAATGAGCCAGTGGTTATGAACAAGTGTCAAAAGGCCTAATCCTAAACCTTATGATTATGAAGAGGTGATTTTCCTAACTCCAGACCTGATTGTCCAAAGGAATCAAAAGGATGTCAAATTTGAATCCTTCAGTTATGAAGAACCAAGGAAATAACACTAATGAACCGATGGTTACAAAGAGCCGATATAGTTTACAAGATTATGAGAGAGCACTAGATTGATATGGATCTCGATGAATATGATATGCCCCAAGCGATGTACCCCAAGTGACATGGAGTTTTGATGCACCAGTAACTGTTTGTGTGAATTTTGTACCTAGCTATGACACAACACTTCAATAAAACATTAGAGCTTAGCAAAAACCAAAATTTGCAAGTAATTGAAACTATGCTAACCAGGTGATTTACTGCCTTCTAGTAGGTGTGAGTGTGATGTTCTCAGATTGAAATTGAGATCAATGACAATGCAACACCTAAATGAAGGATTTAAGATGATGGAAGCAATGAAATATGAATGTAAATTAATCTATATTTTTGTATTTTCTATGTAATAAGAATGAGAAACTGTATTAATCTAAGCTATAATGTATGAAGTTGAGTTTGAATGTAGATTTAATCTAAGAAATGCTATGAATGCATATAAAAATCTATGATATGAAACTATGAATGCTCAAAACAATAAATGAAAATCTCACAATAGCCTTGACTCGCAAAAGATTGATTCTTCAATCACGAATTTGCTAGAGTGAGGATGCAATTTTGAGGTGTTGATTGCCAGATAAAAATTGTACAGACCTTTGTGAAGAGTCGAGCCTTGATTTTATAGAAATCTAGGGCTTTGAGGATGCATTGAGAAAATCCATAAATCACTCTTGATAAAGTCAGGTTGATTTTTGAGTTAACAAGAAATTAAGAATATTTAATTCATAAAATCATGCAAAAGCAATTTTTATCTCCAAATAGAGCTTTAGTTCCCTTTTTCAACTCATCGTCAAATGTTGAGTTGTAGAAAGTTTACAAATTGAAATTAGCAATTGATTTAAAGTTGACTTCTTTTGTGACTGTGAATGATTTAATATGAATTAATTTAATAAATAAAGTGATTTATTTTCCACTTAATTGATTTTGAATTAAAAAAATTGATTTATGGGTTAATCAATTATTAAATCAAACTTTATTCCTATTAAATCATTAAATTTGACAAGTTTTATTTTAAATCAATTAAATAAATATCCAATTGATTGTTTGTAGGAATTTTGATTTATTGTCAAAATAAAAACAATATTTATTAGGAATAAATGCAATTAAATCTAATTAAATAATTAAGTGGTAGAATTTAATTAATTAATTAAATATTCATCATATTCAATTAATCAACTTTAGGATAAATAATAACATTTATCACCAAATAATATTTAAATAAAGATAATTAGATAAATTAAGAATATTTAGGAAATTTTCCCTAATGCAGAATTTAGGATAAAATCAATTAGGATTCGATAATATGTAGATGTGCCTTTGGTTTGGACTTTTGTGTTGATTTCAATCCAATTGTTGATGTAAGAGGTTAATGAACCTATAGCCCATTTTTGGGGTATTACATTTTGCCCCTATTTGAATCACTGTGCAAAGTGTAGTGGTTCAAAGAATAGTTTGTGTTTGATATATGTATGAAACTAATTTGATTTGAAAGATTAACCAATTACAAGACAGAAACCGATTTAAAGATTTAAAGATTCAAGATTTAAGATTTAGGTCCTAAATGACCAAAGATAATGTTAACTACAGCAACAATGAACCGGTGATTATAAAAAAGTGCCAAAATGCCTGATTTTGAACATTATGATTGCGAAGAAGTGAGTGACCAATTTGTTGGTTCCCAAAATGGACTTTATGCTCTAACAAGCAACCAATACATCTATAGATTTTTGGGATGGGTTAGATCCAATTATTGAGCTCTAGAGATGATTGGACCAACTATAGGGACAAGATTGCCGTCTACACTTCTGGCTCTGCAAAACCAAGGAGGGTGCTCCTAATCCAGTAACACAAGACTTATCTTAATAATCATTGACTAGATTTAAATGTAATAGATAAATGATAAGAGAAACCTAAAGGATAACCATTCATTCATAGATCTTTCACTATCACTAGGTAGTAAACTACCATGCAAATCACTGTATTTCAAAGAATTTCAACAATTATATAATCAAAGATGGAAATATCAATAGAAACTTTTCAAACACTAATCTCTATAAGAAAACTCCACTACTGGCCAGTGTCTTATTCATTGGGCAACACTTCCACTGCAAGATTGTAACACATGAAAAAATATATTGGACTTTGAATTATCTTTACCCTCTGAAAATACTAATCACCCTATGGTGGATTTTATCAAAGGTTCCTAGATTCACACTACTTACTGATGCATCCTTAAGCAAAACTTCAAAGAATTTATGTCATATTCAAAGCTTATTTAATCTGATCCTGGATCAGAGCTGAGAAATATAAATATACACATAGAGATTATCTATGCAATAAATTGGAACAATTCATAACTCCAACAGAAATACTCAAGGAGAGATATAAATCTTGGATTTCATTAAAATGCTATATTAATATCATGCTTACAGAATGCTTTATAGTATCACCTTTTGAAATTAACTTGAACCAGAAAATAATGTTCTTCTATAGAAATATGCCTAAAAAATAGTCTATGATATCCCAGACTCAAGAAACCTATCAATCAAATTGATCAAGTTCTCGGTCCTTTTTTTACTGATCTTGGTAATCCTTTTATAGAATAAGGATTGTATACAAGCTTTAGATCCCTTCAGAAAAGATAAGAAAATACCCCACCATACAAGAAAAAATATATAAATGGACACCTTCTTGTTACAAATTCTCAAAATAGATTTAAAATAAGTGCCAAAATTTTGTAATCAACTCCTAAGGGCAGTTCAAATTCTGCGAGGTGTTATATCCATGCTTATGATAAATACTTTGCTTTCTCATCTTCTAAATCATCTGATGGATATGTTGATTCCTATGATATATAAGTCTCTTCACTTTACAACATGTAATTGCCCTGGAAAAAATGATGATTCATTCTGTTGCTTCTGGTTTACCGACTCAAAAAACCCTGGTAAAAACCCTAACAGAAGATTCAAAATTGAAACATAACGGTTACAGGACAATTTCAAAATGCCACCATTGATTCAAAACATTCTCGATAGATTAGGAAACTCGTAAAAATATTACAATAGTCAACTGAGCCTTTAAAAGTCTTTGGCCACATCATAAATCTCTCGGTGAATGAAAATTGAGCACATCGGCATTGAAACGACATGTTGGACCCACTCTACATAAGCCTTTAATCAAATGGTAGTATGATGATCTCATAGCCTCAAAAGATTCTATGCAAACATTAGATAACCATCAAATCCTCCATACTGCCTTTCCACTTGAAGATTCGGGCCCACTGACATGTCCTTGTCACTCTTCTAGCTCGGCCAATCAGAACTCAACACCTCAGTGACACCATGGCAACGGTCCCACTTCTCTTAGAAAACTTAACCCTTTAACCTTTCAGTGAATACATGACTGAAAAGGGCTCTCAAAGTCACTGAATACATTCCTTTAACCATAGTAGGGTCTGGCAATTCAGAAAATGAAGCATTAGCTGAATCTCTTAACCTTTTCTTAACCCCTGGTCACATTCTGAGAATGTGCGAAAGCCTTTATTCGCCAAGTCGCTTAATCATACTTCTAACCCTGAGTTTCAATGAGAGAACTGGTGACCAAAGACTTCTCTTATTTTTTGAATGATTTAGGGCTCTACTAACTTACTCTGAGATTCCATGAATACACACATTCACCCATTTTCCAAATACTTTAAAACCCTGCCAATTTTTTATGAGAATGGGCGAACAGAGAAAACTTTAGACCTTCACCAAAAATATTGTCAGAGCCACCAAATTTGGAAAAATGCTGAAAATGACTCAGTCATTGGTTTGCCAAATGAATTTTCAAAGTAAGACCCACACATGGGCCCACCTAGTGCCACCTATTAACCAACCATTCGCTACTTATTTCTCGGTCATCTCTAACAACTACCAACTTGCCACTCTGCAACCAATGAGAAACTACCAGTCATGTACACCTGTCAATGGTCCCACCCAAGAATCGCAATAAGCTTTAAGCAAGATTGATGGTTAGTCATATGATTGCATAGGCCTCAAAGATTCTATGAGATTATATGACAACCATCAGATCTTCCCTTCATTACTTTCAGCTCTGAAGATCCCTCTTACACTGGTCCCACCAAGAACAACCATATGCTTTATGTAAGATCAATGGCTAGTCTCATGATCGCATAGAGCTCTAAGATTCTATGAGTTTATAAGACCACAATTAGATCTTCATTAAAGATTCAAAGCTAAATAAAAGCTGAAACATTAGAATATAAGGTATTTAGGACTTAGGACATATTATATATATCACAGGGCCTTTCGACTTAGGAAAAATAAAGATATGACCCCCGCATGATGACAAAATAAATACATGGAAAGAGTGACCTAGTGTTTTTTGAAAATGACATACATTTAGGGTTTTTCTCAGGTTTGACTCTTAGTTAGGGCTCACTGGATACTGAGGAAAAATAGATAATTTTGCAAGATTTTTTATGGGTTTTTTGTAGAAAAATTATCACAATCTTTTAACACTTATGCACACTTCAAATTTATAAAAATTTCACAAGGTTTATATATTGAAAAATTGAAGTGCCAATAGTGGCTCTATTTGGGGATGTATGCCTCTTGCAGGCATGACAAGAATTCAAAAACTCTAGGATAAGTAGACCATCTACTAAAACAAAACAACTAACCTACTCACACAACCTGAAAACAAACACACAACTGGGAAAGGGAAACTAACTACTATTCATGGATAAGGAGAGCACCTTAAGAAAAGTACAACTTGAGGAATTGTCCATGAACTAGAAATTCCATTTCATTTCCAATCAAGTCCTTCAGAATATATGAATCAGGCCCCAATGCTTGACTGATCAAATATGGACCCAATCAAATAGGGTCAAACTTTCTATGTTTACCTTTGTCTTCAAGTCTAGCATTCCACATTAGGACCAAATCATTAGCTTGAAAACTTCTGACTGTGGTTTTTCTTTCATACAAATTTTTATACCTAAGCTGAGATCTCAAATTTTTATCATGTGCTTCCCTCCTTGATTCATCTAATTGTATCAAGTCTTGTAATCTGATCTTCATTTCATCATCTTGATCATCATCATATAATCGGATGAACTTGTACATTTGCAACAAGTTATTTTGAGGTAACCTAGCATGGATACCATACACTAAATCAAAGGGAGCACACCCTATAGCCTTCTTAATTGTTACTCTATTAGCCCATAGAGCTAGCTGTAATTTGGAGTCCCATGCCTTCTTGTTTGCATCTAAGACTCTTTTCAAAAAATTTATCAAGCTTTTGTTACTTGATTCAGCCTGACCATTTCCTTGAGGATGGTAAGGAGCATAGTATGAAACTTTTATACCATATTGTAAACAAAAAGTAACAAATTCTTTAGATCTAAAACACATAGCATTGTCTACAATCAAAATTTTAGGGCATCCAAACCTTATCAACAAATTTTGCATCAGGAAATCAATAACCACTTTACTAGTTGCTTTTTTAGTGGGAATGGCTTCCACCCATTTTGTAAAGTAATCAGTTGCGACCAATATGTGAGAGTGTCCCCCACTAGATTTTTTTGGGATTTCTCCTATGAAATCCATGCCCCATTTTTAAAAAGGGGCTTCCACATTCACAGGGCTTAAAGGCAAATTTCCATTAAACTTCAACTTTCCTGAGAATCGCTGAGAAGCATCACACCTTTTGACAAAGGAATGTGCATCCTTGAAAATACTAGGCCACCAAAAACAAGACCTTAGTATCTTATGTATAGTAGTCTTGGCCATATAATGGCCACCACATACACCTTCATGCATTGCTTGCAGTAGATCATTAGCCTTTTGAGGGTCAACACATTTTAGCAAGGCACCTTCATTACTTCTCCACCATAACTCCCCTTTAATGATCACATATTTCAGAGCATACAATTTGATAGTCCTCCTTTTATGGTCATCCATGTTAGAAGGAAGTAAAAGCTTTTGCAGGTATCTAATGATATCCTCATACCATTCACAATAGGCTAGATCACAGATGTATGGCCTTTGTTCTTCTTCAAGAGTGTTGATGTGGTTAGCATCCAAATTGCTTTGGGCCATAAGTTTTTCTAACCCCAATCCTCTCAACAGTTTGGTGATTTGGATGTCAATATTAAACTCTTGGATTCTATTTATCCACCTGCATCTTCTCCCTAAAAATTCTTGTTAAACCAAGATGTCTTTCACAGCAGCATTGGGTACATATGCAACTACAATTACTCCTACCAAATAACATCTGAAATTCTTGATAGCTTTGACCAATGCATAGGCCTGTTTCTCATTTATGTCATACTTTAACTCAGCTACCTACAATGATTTATTGAAAAAGGATATGGGCTATTCAAAACCTTCTGAGTTCTTCTGTAATAGTACTGTAGCTATAGTATGATAGGAAGCAAATGAAAATATTTGGATGGGCTTACTAAAATCTAGTGATCTTAACATAGGGGCAGTTTTAATAGCCATTTTGATGTCAGAAAAATCTTCCTTGGCCTCACTACTCCATTCAACCTTTGCATTTTTCTTTAGCATTTTGGAGATGGGAACACTGATTTCAGCAAAAATTGTAACAAATCTTCTAACAAAGTTAATCTGACCAAAGAAAGATTGGATACCTTTTACATTTTTTGGCAATGGTACTTTGTCTATTGCTACTACTCTCTCAAGATCAATCTTAACTCCATCCTTGGATACAATTTGTCCCAAAATCTTACCTTCAATTACTCCAGAAGCACACTTCCTTGGGTTAAGGAAAACCCCATATTCTAGAGCTCTTACAAAAAAAATTTCCAGGTGACCACAATGTTAGTCTTTCTTCTCTAAATAAGCTATCAAGTCATCCTGATAAACAACAAGAAATTTGTTTATAAAATCTACAAAATGCTACATCCATAGCTCTTTGAAAGGTAGCCCCAGCATTGGTTAAACCAAATGGCATCCTAACATACACATAGGTACCCCATGGAGTAGTGAATACAATTTTGAACTGATCTGTTTCTTTGACAACTACTTGATTGTAACCTGAAAAACCATCCATCATGGACATTAATTCAGATCTAGTAATCCTCTGTAACATGGCTTCCATATTTGGTAGACCATAATTGTCTTTTAAAGAATTTATATTCAAATTTCTAAAGTCTACACACAACTTGATGTCTCCATTCTTTTTTCTCATAGGGACAAGATTAGAAACCCACATTGAATGTCTAATAGGGTGAATGATGCCTACATCACTCATCTTTTTTAGCTCATCCTACATTTTTGGTGCCAAGGTAGGGTTAACAGGTCTCAGTTTTTTCCTAAAAGGTTTGGTATTCTCCTTCAAGGGAATTTCATGTTGGAATAAATCTTCTCTGTATGCTTTCAAATCATTATAAGACCATGGAAAGACATGTCTATATTTTCTAAGAAGATTTATCATAGATTTTTTTATTTTAGGAGTCAGGCTTCCCCCAGTATATACATTCTTTGGGGCTTCCTTAGTTCCTAAATTTATTTCCTCCACATCTTCAGGCTTGCTTAAAAGCTTTTCCTGGGAAGAGCTATCATGGCTATCAAATGCTCTTTCTAACACTACCAAACCCTTTGGGACTTTATTTATTTTTAACTGTAAGATCTCCTTGCCAAGGAGAGAGTCCTTATCTAATGTTTCTACATATTCACCAAAAATTATCTCTTTGTCTCCAAAACTTGCATTATAATGCAGAAATCTTAAAATATCTAGGTCATCATCAAAAACCTGCCCATTTTCATAATTATCTGGTATGGATGGCCTAGTTTGAATCTCAATCCTAGACATCCCTACAAAAGTGATATCATCTGGTCTTAATGCAATGTTAGCCAGTAAATCATCCATCCTATTATGGCCTCTGTCCATCCAATCAATACAAAAAGCATCAAATTGTTCCATCTCATCCCAAACAATATTCCTATATTGTCTTAACCTTTGGTTTCTTGATGCATATTTGGATCTGATCTGAGATACAACTAATTCTGAGTCCCCAATAACCCTAAGATTTTTGATTTTGTGTTTTGAGGCTATTCTTAATCCTATCAACAAAGCCTCATACTCTGCAGTGTTATTTGTGTAAGTAAACAACAGGGTGAAGGAAAATTTAAAAGTTTTTTCCAGTGGGAGAAATTAACAACACACCTGCACCAGCTCCTTCTTTAGAGCTTGCACCATCAAAATACATAGTCCAAAGATCATTTTGATCTATGATATTTTCTCCTTCTTCAACTAAAAGAGGAAAATCAACCTCATTCTTATTTTCAATACTTTGTACCTGAAAAGAATTTATGTCAGTGTCCAAGAAACAGTTCATGTTATTATCATTAGTTTCTTCCTCAATCATATGGGGGGTTCTAACTTCTTTGAGTACCTTAATGCTTTCACCAGTGATATTAAAAGTACATAAGATAAGTCACACTAGATGCTACCTCCCATTGCTACACTGCATTTTCTTGATAACAACATTCCATATTATGGAGGTATGTCAACAACTAAAACACTCATAGTCAATTATTTCTCAGGACAGGTAGAAAGTCTATAAGGTAGGGCTTTGATTGTTCCAATTATTGGTACCTCCCTAGAGTCCATTTCCTGGCATCTCCCATGAGGAGTATCAACCTGCAATCCCATTGACCTCATAATTTCAGTAGGCATGACCGTATTTGAAGCTCTTGAATCAATCATGCAGTTTTTCAACATTTTATCATTTATGACCAATGTTAGGAAAAAAGGATCAGCAAATCCCATAGAAGTATTCACAACATTAGTGTCCAAATAGATCTGATGTATTTTTTAAATAATTTCTTCTGTGTCCTTTTTTTTTGGAGCTTGACCCTTCATCTTAGTTTTTACTGGTTCCTGGATGTCTACGGTCTGAAGACCATTTATCCATGTAAGGGCTTTCTCTTTGTGTTCACTTATCCTCATCATTTCTAATAAAGGCACTTTTATTGTGATCTGAGATAATAACTGATTCATGTCAACAGGTACATAATTTAAAATAGATAAGTCTGTCTTACCCTTTGGGCCATTCTTGACTTCAGGTTGTCTGGTTGTATCCAATTGCTTTTTATCTTTTGATTTATTTTCTAATTGGGCATTTGGAGTGGTAACGATTAGAGTTTTAGCCTTGATCTTGAGAACCTTGAATGGCTTAGCAGGCTTTTCTATCCCTTTTGACTTGGAATTCTTGGTATCATCTACAGCCTTATTTTTTAAGGCAGATTTCTTAGCGTCTTCTTTATTCCTTTTAATAAAAATACCCACTGGTTTACCAACTATTTTATCAACAGTTCTATTTCTAAGGACATAGTTGCTTTTGGCCTATGTCACCATATTAGCGGTGATCTAGGCTATCTCTTCATCAGAGGGTCTTCTTAACATAACAAATTCTTCAACTTGTTTGGAGTTTCTATTTATGTCTTCAATTTCTTCCTCTTCTTCATCAGAAAAAAATTGTTGATGGTAAGCCTCCCTTCTATTCTGAGAACCATTTACATCTTGATTTTCATCTTCCTCTTCAGAATCAACTTCTTCACATAACTTAGAAAAAGTCATTCCACAGCCTCTATCATCATATGATTCATCCTCCTCTTCTCCTTGTTCATTACTTTCAGACATATTTTGAGAAATCGCACAATAATCTGAATCATGAGGGGATTGGCATACTGTGCACCATGGAATCTCACCAGTCATGTTGATTAAATGTTTTTGAAAAGGGTCAGGGGTTTTATCATTTGGTTTAGTATCCTTCCTTTTTGGGACTATAGGCTTTCCATCCTTCTACTGTGTATTGTAAGGATAGTTCTGCATTGTAGGCTACCTACTGAAATTATTTGGAGGAGGCTTATTATTTCCCTGAAACTTATTTTTACTTTCTCCTAGTTTTAGATCCTTTAAGGCATTAATGATCTGCTTGTGGTTATCATCCTCCCTAGGTTTCACATTAGCAATCTTATCAACTTCTTTCTTTCTGAACCTAAGAGCCTTAGGATCCTCTCTTCTTCCTAATTTTCCTGATACCCTTCTATTGCTCTCAATGTTCACAACAAATCTTTGAGCTTCTCTGATAGTCCTAGGGTTTTTATCCCTAAGTAAGTATCCCATTTTAGCATCAAAAGAATTTAAATATGTTGCCAAACATACCTTCTCATCCAACCTCATGACTTGTAAGAGTTTGTGCATTGCCTTTTGAAACCTTACATTGAATTCTAGAACTTCCTCATTTTGGTTTTTCTTTATATTGTTAAATTCATTTAACATAAAACCCTCATTAGTCTTATCACCGTACTGATATTTAAAACAATTTATAAAATCATCCCAAGAACCAATACAATCATAAGGAAGCCCTCTAAACCACTCTCTTGCATCTTCAGTTAAATATGAACAAACAATTTCATGATGACATCTTCATATTCTATTTCATAGTCATCAATCATATCAATAAAGTTCTTTAGATGTTCTTCACAGGAAACAACATTATTTCTAGTAAACTTAGGTAATTTCTCTCTAATCTTTGCAAGAATCAAATTAGGATAACCCACAATATTGTTAAAGAGAAGTTGTCTGTACCTTTCAATGTGAACTGTTCCTCTTTGTAATGAAGCATTTGTTTGAGAGGTGGAAGCTTTGTTATTTTTTGCATTAGCAACATTTTTAGTAATCACTGGTGTGACAATGACAGCTCGAGTAGCAAAATTTCCAACATTAACATTAGATGTCATCACAGGGTTAGTTGGAATTGAAGGAGTAAAAGAATGTCTATGAAAATCAACTTTCTTTTTCATTTCCAAGGTAGCAGCCTCAACCTCCACCTTTTCTAATTATTTAGCAATAGCCTCTTGTTCCCTTCTAGCCCTTCCCAAATCATTATCCAATTTGGACAAAGGATCTATTGGGATATTGTCATTTGTGGGCTCATTTATTGTGATTCCTATTGAATTCTATTTTCCTTTACCCTTAGGCTTCCTAACTTTAGCAATGGGTTGGACAATAGGTTGTTGATCATTCCCCTTGGGAACTCTTACACAATTTATGGCCTTTAGCATTATCAATTGTCTTTTGAGCTGGTCTGCCCTAATTTGGGCCTGCCTTATTTCAGTTTCCTTTTCCATCTCCCTCTCCTTCCTAATTGCAATTTGTTCCTGGATAGTTTTCTCTAAATTATAAACTTCTTCAAAAATATCTTCTGAGTCTGGGAGAGTGGTATCAGATTCTAAAATTTCAAACCTAGAATCTCTTTGCTAATCTCTAGGATTATTAGGGCTTTCAGAAGAAGGCCCCCAGTTTGGGGGATCATTTCTTCCTTCCATGCCCCCACTCTTACTTCTTGACCTTCTGATTTCCTTTTGAGGTTCTACATATAAGTGTGCCTTTTTCTTATGATGCACTTCATCATTCTTATGAGAATAAAAGTCCTCATATGCTCCTAAACCTAGATCAATTGCCTCCTCATACTCAGGTATTTTCTTCCTGGTCATGAATAAGTCAGTTATTTATTTTCATACTTTTCTTCTATCTCCATGCCTGAGACACATCACCACTACTTTGATTTCTTCTAGGTAAATAAGTCCTAGAAGTGCTTGGAAGTTCACTTTTTGGGTGATCCTTCCTCCAAGCACTAGTATTCCTTTGACTCATATTTGAAAGTATGTGATTCAACAATTCTTTATTCTTTTATTACCTTTACTCAGCACTGCTGCAGAGATTTTCAAAGTCACCACCAACACAAGTTGGGAAATATTTTCGCAAACTTAGCACATCAAAGTACTCAATACTTGTTAAGTAATCAAAATAGAATTTATTACAAATAAATGCAAAGTTTAAGAGATTTTCAAATTCAGATAGAATCCAAAGCTTGTAAATAGTCCTCTATTCTTCAATGGTACTTACTGGTTCTGACAAATAAGAAGGACAGGAGTCTAGCTCAACTTGTACCTGCGTTATTTGATATTCAAATTTATAACACCAGAGATCTAAAATTAAGATTTATCAAAGTATTTCAATCTCTATTTCCCCAGTAGAGTCTCCATTTTGTTGGTTCCCAAAATTGACTTTATGCTCTAACAGGAAACCAATACATCTACAGATTTTTGGGATGGGTTAGATCCAAATATTGAGCTCTAGAGATGATTGGACCAACTATAGGGACCAGAAAATAATGTTCTTCTATAGAAATATGCCTAAAAAATAGTCTATGATATCCCAGACTCATGAAACCTATCAGTCAAATTGATCAAGTTCTCGGTCCTTTTTTTATTGATCCTGGTAATCCTTTTATAGAATAAGGATTGCATCCAAGCTTCAGATCCCTTTAGGAAAGACAAGAAAATACCCCACCATATAGGACAAAATATACAAATGGACACCTTCTTGTTACAAATTCTCAAAACAAATTAAATAAGCTTTGAATATGACATAAATTCTTTGAAGTTTTGCTTAAGGATGCATCAATAAGTAGTGTGAATCTAGGAACCTTTGATAAAATCCATCACAGGGTGATTAGTATTTTCAGAGGGTAAAGATAATTCAAAGTCCAATATATTTTTTCATGTGTTACAATCTTGCAGTGGAAGTGTTGCCCAATTAATAAGACACTGGCCAGCAATGGAGTTTTCTTATAGAGATCAGTGTTTGAATAGGTTTTATTGATATTTCCATCTTTGATTCTATAATTGTCAAAATTCTTTGAAATATAGTGATTTGCATGGCAGTTTACTACCTAGTGATAGTGAAAGATCTATGAATGAATGGTTATCATTTAGATTTCTCTTATCATTTATCTATTACATTTAAATCCAGTTAGTGATTATTAAGATAAGTCTTGTGTTACTGGATTAGGAGCACCCTCCTTGGTTTTGCAGAGCTAGAAGTGTAGAGGGCAGTCTTGTCCCTATAGTTGGTCCAATCATCTCTAGAGCTCAATATATGGTTCTAACCCATCCCAAAAATCTATAGATGTATTGGTTTCCTGTTAGAGCATAAAGTACATTTTGGGAACCAACATGATTCCAGACTTGAATGTCCTTGTATGAATCATATTGGTATCACATCTTGAACCCATCAGTTATGAAGAAACAAGGAAATGACGCTAATGAATCGATAGTTACAAAAAGCTGATACAGTTTACAAGATAGATTTAGGATACTAGATTGCAATTGATTTTCCCCAAGTGATGAGGACTTTAGATGAATCAGCAACTAGACGTGGTTGTTTTCTTGATTACTAAGAGAAAGATTTGATTGACAAAATTGAGTTACAGACTTGAATGATGTGCAATACCATGGCCCCTTCAGGATGAAAATTGAAATCTGATAAGAAAAGTCAGTGTTAAATGGTTTAGAAGCATGTCAATTGATTTGAGAATTGGTTATACATGTTCAAGAATGCGTTCTACATCATTTAGAGGTCTTGGAGATCAAGTTTGACTAGGTTAAACCATGAGTTGACCATAGTTGACCAAGTTGAAATTTTGATAGTTTGATGTAAGATAATAAGTTAAGTTGAAATATGGATTTCTATGAGGATTGAAGGTTGATTATGCAAGCATTTAATAATATGAATGATCTCAGATTTTGATTTTGATCCCGAAAAAGGATTCTACTTACTTTTTCATTAGAGGAACCTTCATACAATGCTCAGTCCTTGTATCATGTTTAGCATTTTTGCTTTTGAAGAATCATTTAAGTGTTCAAGAAATTTGTGAGATCATGCAAAGTGCAAAATGAAATGTAGAATGAAATGCAAACCTAGGACCTAGGACCTAGTCACTGATCATGTGTTGATTTGTTGTCATCATTGAACTTTTAGGTAACCAGATAAATCAATACAATGTCCACTAGTTATGAAACCATAGACATATGAATATCGATTTGTATGTGCAAGAATAAATACAATACCCACTGGCTAGACAACCATGGACATATGAATATTGATTTTGTTTTCAGAATCTCGGATTAGATATAAGCACCAAGGCACAAATGCTAGGATGACCTGAATATCATGTCCATTATGATATAGCAATTTGTATAAGCATCAAAAAATAGACATTGCGATGACTAGAATATGCCTTGCATGATAAACACATCAAGAAGTCAAGAGATCTTTCTAAATCCAATGTGAATTGCCCATAGTGACCCTTTATCATTTACATCCTTAGGTAAGATCACATTTCACAATAGGAGAAAGAATTCACTCAAAAAGATAATAGTTAGATCAAACTTCCTTGAATTTTCTGGGTATCAATGGTCAAGGTACTCATGGCCATCCAATTCAAGATAGAGGTTCTTACAGACGGACACCATTTCAATCCAGAATTTCCAAAGTTAGATTTTCACATACAAGCAGAAAATAAAGAAAATATTATGCGCCTAGTCATTACTCTCTAAATCCCATAAAGGACATCATCGAAGAGCTCGAAGGGACACAATATGCAAAAATCTCAATGCAAATCAGTAAGCATACAAGGAGATAAAAGCATGTAAAAGCACAAATTGTTTTCATTTTGTGTTGATGTTTGATTGTGTTGTTGTAGATGCAAAATACCTTTCTGGAGAGGAGACTGACTGATTGACTTGGATGAAGCTTCAAAGGACTCTGACTAGATATGAAATGTCTAAGATGTACTGGAGGCTATAGGATATGACATTGATTGCCCCCAAGTGTTAAACATTGATAGGATACAAACGCTTGAGTTGATTGGTGTATAGACCGACTTTATTGAAACAAGGATATATACAAACTAAAGCAGAATGAATGCTGGGAAAGACCAAGATTGCCCTGATAGATGGAGTATTTTGAAACAAGTGGCACCCATTTGCTGTGTTTTCACCATCTTGGCACAGATTCTATTTTTGCTACCAGGGTGCCTGTTTCCAAGTTTTCACCAAGGCACTTTTTCCTTTTTCTCATTGTTTTGTATTTTTCATTTTTCCAATTTTTTTGATATTTTGGGTATTTTTTGATTTTTTTTTGTGAATCACCAAGGCGTCCATTGCTAGATTTTCACCAAGATATTCATTTTTTTAGGACTTTTTTATATTTTAAAGATTTTTTTAGGACATTTTACCATAGACTGAATGCCTTAGGCATAGAATTTCTTCAGATGGAGAACATTGATTGGTTCTCAGAGTTGTTCTCCTTTAGTCGTTGAGAGTTGATAGGAACCAAAGTGAAAAGTAGTAGTGATAACAAAGGGACCCAGCTAATTAGGTTCAAACTTCCCCTTGCACTCTCTATGTGATTGATTTTTAGGATTCTCTCTCAAGACTAGATCGCCAATTTGAAATTCTCTATGTCTGAATTTCTTGTTGTAGCCTCTAGATATTCTTTTTTGATATAATCTGAAATGATCATATGCTGCTTGTCTGCACTCATCTAGTAGTTCATGTTCTTACAACCTAGACACTTTGTATTCATCATCAATTACTAGACCATGCATTCTAATTCTTAGTGATGGGATTTCAACCTCAATAGGTAGTACCACTTCAGACCCATAAACTAAAGTGAATAGTGTAGCCCCAGTGGGCATTTAGATACTTGTTCTGTAAGCCCAAAGAGGCTAGATTGATCATGAGATGCCAGTCTCTTCCTATTTTATTAACTGTACAGTGCAAGATTTTTAATAGATTCTTGTTTGAAGCCTCTGCTTGTCCATTCCCTTGGGGATAGTAGATAGATGACCAATGTTGTGTAATCTTTAATTTGGCACATAAATCATCCAAGTCTTTGTTCTTAAATTGTCCACCATTATCTATCACTATAGAATGTGTAATACAATACCGGCATATGATGTAGTTCAAGATGAACATAGATATTTTTTTTCCAATTACTTGTGTTAAAGGGACTGCTTCTACCCATTTCATGAAATAATCTATAGATGTAATAATGTGGGTATGCCCATTAGAAGAATGAGGATGTATGGATCCTATAAGATCAAATTCCATTGATAAAAAGGCTATTGTGTAGTGAAGGGGATTAGATCTCTCCCTGGAGCATGAATTAAGTTGTCATGCACTTGGCACTTTTGACAGTTCTTAGCAAACTTGATAGACTCTGTCTCTATTTCTGGCCAATAGTACCCAGCCCTAATAAGTTTTTGAGCTAGTGTTAAACCATTTGAGTGTGACCCACAAATACCATCATGGACTTCCTGTAACACATGTTTCCCATTCTAAACATCTAAGTAGCATACCATCTAGACCTCATTTGTATAGATCATGACCAATGATGACATATTGGGAGGCATTACGAATAAGGTATCTCTTTTCATGATGGTTAAAGGTATCGAGAATGATTTGGTCTTTGAGATAAGAGAATAGCTTTTTATATCAAGATGAATTATGACCCACAATAATGCAGATCATATGGGTATTAGGGGAGTCATATGTAGGATAAGATAGTGCTTCCACCAGGAACTCATAGTGTAGCTCATGTTTAGGCTATTGTAATAAAGTAGATAATGTTTCCATTGCATCGACAGCCTTATTCTATGTTCTAGGTATTTGCTCAAATGTGATAGATATGAAATATTTCTTTAGATCATCTACCATTCTCTTGTATGGAATAAGATTTTCATCCTTTGTTTGGTACACATCATTGACTTGATGGATTACAAGTTGTGAGTCTCCCTGAATTTGTATTTATGTTACTCTCCACTCAATTGCTATTTTCATACCATTCAAAAGGGCTTCAGATTCAACAATATTGTTTGTACAAGGAAATTTAATTCTGAACACCTTAGAAATGGAGTATCCTTGAGGATTAATAAACAAGATACCTACTCTAGATCCATTCTATGTATAGGAGCCATAAAAGAACAATTGCCATTCTCTAGAAGAAAGATTCATGATAAAGGAATCTGGAAATTCCATTTACATTGGTGTGTCATCAAACAAAGGTGCATCTACTAACTGATTAGCAATAACTTGGCTTTTAATAGCTTTCCCTTCAACATATTCAATGTCAAATTCACTTAAGAGCATGACCCATTTGGCTAATCTACCCGTGAGGGCAGCTTTGCTTAATAGGTACTTTAGTGGATCAATCTTAGCTACTAAATGCATGGTATGAGCTAACATATAATGTCTCAATTTTTGTGATGCAAAGATCATAGCCAGACAAGCTTTTTCAATCATAGAATAGTTCTTTTCATATGCCACCAATGTTCTACTAATATAGTATATAGCTCTTTCCTCCTTGTTCTCATCATGTTGTGCAAGCAATGCCCCCAGTGATGTATATGTAGCAGAGACATATAAGATCAAAGGCTTCCCTTGAATAGGAGGCAACAAGATAGGAGGATTTGATAGATATTTCTTGATATGATTAAAATTCTTTTCACATTCCTCATTCCATGCAAAGATCACACCTTTATGTAATGTCTTTGTAAAAGGTTGTGATATGTCCGCTAGCTGAGATATGAAGTGTTTGATAGATTGAACTCTCCCTTGCAATGTCCTCATTTGACTGATGTTCTTGGGAGGTTGCATCTCCATGATAGCTTTAACTTTAGCTCAATCTACTTCAATTCCTTTCTTTGAAACAATGTAGCCTAAATCCATTCTATCTAGTATCTTGCTCAAGTAATTTAGATGTTCGGATCTTGTCATAGATTTTGCTAAAGTATCATCAACATAATCCTCCATAGTTCGATGCATCATGTCATGAAAAATAGATGTCATAGATCTTTGATATGTAGTACCATCATTCTTAAGCCCAAATGGCATGACATTCCAACAAAAGGCACCCCACGCACATGTGAAAGCAGTTTTCTCTTGATCTTCTGGAGCAATTTTTATTTGATTATATCTAGAAAAACCATCCATTAAAGAATACATCTCAAAGCCAACATTCATGTCCACTATCATATCAATGTTAGGTAATGGAAAATCATCCTTAGGGCATGCCCTATTCACATCTCTAAAATCTGTGCATACTCTTATTGATTTGTCTAGTTTTGAAATAGGTACAATATTAGAGATCCATTCTGCATAATCAATTACTCAGATAAATTTGGCTTTTAGGAGCTTCTCTAATTCAGCTTTTACCAAGAGTGCAACATGTGGATGCATCTTTCTCAATTTTTGCTTAACAGGTTTAGCGTTTGGAGCTATAGATAAATCGTGCATTATAAGATCAGGATCCAATCCTGGCATATCTAAATATTTCCTTGCAAAGTTGATCTTTTTCTCTGTTAAGAATGTTGTAAATTTTTTATTTTCTTCTTTTGATAAGGATTGTGCTACATGGATCAACTGTGGTTCTTTTGTTTTTCCCAAGTTGACGGATTGAGTGGGCTCAATTATAACTGGAGATCTATCCTATAAATGACTCAGAAGGACATCAAATATCTCATCCTTCGGCACCTCAGAGAGGTTTTCACCATTGGATACATCTTTTATTTTTACTTTTGTAGGTTCTGAGACTGCCACAAAGTGGTTTTCAACCTCAGAACTCCTTTTCTTTTTATTCTTATTCTTATTTTTCTAACTAAGATACTTTATTTCTGACTCTATCATGCTAATGCTCAGTTCACTGATGGAAATCCTCATAGGCTCAACTGCATTTAGGTAGAAAGCAAGGGCATAGTCATTCAAAAAGGTATAAATATCATAGCTTTGACTTGTGGAAGTTTGGTCAAGAAGGTGAGGATGTTGGATAGTCAAAGTGGTAAAAGATTGGGAAAGAGTGTTTAAGGATATGGATCTATCATCATTGGTCCTAACCTAACACTCAAGTTCAAAGGTGATATTACAACTTAAGATGTTCAATGCATGAATAGGATCAATGTCATTATGGAAGTCCACTTCAACCATCAGTGGATCAGACTCGATAAGTTCATCATTTTGCTCTAGACTTACATTGGGTTTAGGTGCATATTGGTGAATAACATCAACATGTTTTTCTATAGTAAGCTCATCTTCTTCTAGAATGGCTCCCCATTCATAGTCATTAGATTCTTCATCCATGCCTCTAGGAAATCTAAGAACATGAGTAAAGTTAGGATGAATTCCCCAAGGAGGGTTTCCTTCAAATTTAGATTTGAATTCGTACCCATGAGAATCTATCTCAGAATAACTACCACCTTCCTCTTTGTCTATTTGATTGTCTTCAAGATTAGATGGTTCTTGTGGTGCAACTATCTCTTGCTCTATAGTAGGTTCTTGTGTTTCTAAGTTACATTAATTCTTTTTACTAGAGCATCTTCAGCTTCAAGGAGGTCTTCTATTTCTTTAGGAAAATTCTCATAGGGAATGAGATCTTTAGTGGTGTTTGAATCATCACTATCAGATTGTTCTATTGTTTCTCCCTTTAGTTGATTTGTTGTGGAAGGCTCAACCCATTCTAAGATATGTGGGGAGTTCTTGCTAAGATAGAAAGGCTTCTTCTTGTATCCTAGATCTATTGTATTCTTATTTGCTTGGCCACGATGGTCAAGAGGTGATAGAAGACCTTTACCCTATAGTCCTAGGTCCTTTTCCATTATATACCATTTTTGTGATCAATTTATCCCCTGGTCCATATGACTTAGAAGGGATCTTAGGAGCCTCAACATCACATTTTTGAACAACTTGAGATTTGGGTTCATCTTTGTATAGCCATGTGAGCATAGCTTCATCCTCTTCAAACTCCTATTTAGATACTTGTTCTGCAACAAAATTTCCTTTATATGCCTCAAGAGGTTCTTTAGACTCTATTTTAGATTATTTTATAGTTTTCCCATAGGACTTAGGCGAGATAGGGAGAGATGTCAAAGATAAGACTGGTTCTATAGTATATTCTCCCATTCCATTTTCTTTGATCTTAACCTCTTTAGAAATGTCTTCCATTTTGGATGTTGAAGCAATGTCTAGCTGCTTAGTGGAAGTTTCTCTGTTATTAGGAACAAGTTTATCAACACTCTCTTTCAATGTATTGCAAGTTGTATATAGATCAGTTGGGATCGTCACCTCTACTCCTTCATAAGGAAATTTCAAACACTGATGGTACGTAGAAGGAATATCTTTCAATTCATGTATCCAAGGTCTTCCTAGAAGGATATTGTAAGCCAAAGGTAGATCAAGAACTTGACATATAGTATCTCTGATGACAAGACCTACTCTGATAGGTAGGGAAATTGTTCATTTTGAAGATATTTCTTGCTCATTATATGCTTTGATAGTTATCTTCTTTCTAGGATCAATGGCCATTCTGAAAATCCCAATTGTGTAATCAAGCTGAAAGAACAAATGTTTAGACTAGTGCTCCCATCTATCAACACATGTTTGACATGAGGGTTTTGGATCAAGACTTCAATATGCAAGGGCTAGTTATGTGGATGACTCAAGGAGTTATCATCTTCCTTTGAAAAGGAAATGTATTGTGGAGACATAAGATACCAACCATAGTCTGGAATCTGTCTAAATCAAGGTTATCAAGAACATTGGATCTAAGCAGAGCTTTATCTAGAATGGCTCTATGAGCTGGAGATATCTGAAGCAACTCAAACATGGAGATTTTTGCATTTGTGTGCTAGAGTTTTTGAACAATACTATATGAAGTAGGCCTCGTGTCTTTAGGATTTGAATATTTAGATGTAGCCTTTTGTTTAGAAGTGCATGAAAGATTGAAGGGTGCCTTAGGGACATTGGATGAATCTGGTATTTGTCCTTACAGATGTGCCTGAGCTTGTGATCGAGTAACTACATTTGTTGATTGATTATCTCTATCTCTTCTTACAATTGTGATGACATTGCAATGCTCAAATAGGTATGGTTCAAGCATATTGATAACAACATTATTTCTAGAGTAGGCATATTTGACTTTAGCACCCATATTAGGCTGAGAAGAAGAATCTTCTTTACCATGTTTAGAAAATGGTTATGTGAATGTTGTATGATCATTATTTCTCTTATGATTGTCAATCATGATGTCTCCTTTATCAATTTTGTCTTGTATGATGTGCTTCAAGTGGATGCAGTTATTAGTCTTATGACCCTTATTGCGATGGAATTCACAAAAGTTGTTCTCCCTCCACCATTTCAGTTTAGGTTTAGGATCAAAGACTTTCATCTCAGGCAAGTAGATGATTTTGTTTTCCAATAGAGTTTTCATGGAAGATTCCAAGGACTCTCCAAGAGGAGTGAATTTGTGATTAGGATCTATAGCCCAAGGTCTATAATTAGATGACTTTTTGTTAGATTCAGATGTTTTAGCTTTAGCAGCTTTGATGGCTTGGGTACCAATAGTGAGATTGAAAGAGCATGCCTTAGATGGGGCACAAATATTATCAATAATGCCATATATGATGATCCCTTTATTCTTATTCCAATTTTTGTTCTTGTCTTTAGAACTAGATCCAGATTCATACTTGTCCTTTTGAAGTGATATGTCTCCATTTTGCACAAGTACTTTCTCAATTTTTATTGCATTTTCTACCATCTTATCAAAGGATGTATGATTTTGCATTTGCAAGTGGTAGTTGAGTTTTGGAACAAGATTGTTGATGAAGATTTCCAGCTTCTTAGTTTCTAGAATGGATCTAGCATATAGAGAAAATTTCTTCCTCCATCTCTTGAGAAATGTCAGGAATGGTTCACCTGGATATTGTTTCAGATTGCAAATGTCGATCGTGGTGACCGCATGTTGAATATTGTAGGAGTATTGTTGATAGAATAGTTTGATTAACTCCTTGAAAGTTTTGATAGTTGGAGGCATTTTAGAGAACCAATGAATGGCTACTCCTCCCAGAGATCAAGGGAAGAGATGCATTAAGTAGGTTGGTTCATGCATGAACTCCATGGATTGAGTACATAATTCTCTGACATGATCTTGAGGATCAAAGTTTCCAGCATACTTATCATACTTATCATACTTACGCATTTCCACCTTTTTAAGGAATGGTGGCATGTACAAGTCTTTATCAAATGGAAAAGGGCATAAAGCTTCCATGGAGAACTCCTTAGGCTCCTTTTCTTTTTCAAGTTTGTTAATTTTGACTTGCATGACATGCATCTGTTTCATCATAGCTATGATAGGATTTTCTTCCTCATGTGTAATGATATCTTCCACATTAAATTTTGGAGGAAGTTTATCTCCTTGATGAGATAACTCTAGAAAGTATGCTTCTCTATCTTCTTTCAAGAAATGTTTCATCATTCTTTTGAAGTTATCATCATTTTGATATTGGGCAATTTCAGAAGGTGTGGGTTCTTGATCCATACCATGTTGAGATTGATGTCCTTGGGACATGTGATGTGTCCCTCTATGAGACATGTTAGGATTTTTAGGGCTCCTTGGATTAGATCTAGGTGGAGTTTGTTGATTACCTCTGTGAGTTGATGGAGGGGGTATGTAACCAGTTTTCAATCAAAAATTGCCAAGACCATCATCTTCGTAAAGACCAGAATTGTAGAGTTGTTCAAGAGTTGGACCCTTTTGAGTAGTCAAAGGTATAGTGTTAAGTGTTTCTCCAAATTTCTTGTGAGAGGAAGCTCTAGTTTCCACCATTAACCTTGGGTGAAGAAAAATAATAAGATGAAGACAACCGAAGAATGAATTGATTCAAGAAGATCGAATGATGCAACCTTGTCAAGATTGAAGTGATTAAAGATTAGATCAAATGTAAATGAAGGATACTATGCCATAATAGTGTGGGTAGATGCCCAATAGATGGTGGGCACGAGCTCACAACACTTAGCCATTTAGTAAAAAGACTGAATTTGAAGATAATTTTGACAAGGTTTTGACACAAGATGAAAAAGACTCAAATCAATAAATCAGAAGGCTAAATCAGACTCAAGAGACCACTTTAGGAAAATGAATGGATTTTTTATAGACTCTACTCTATTTTTGATGCAATGATTTGTTTGATAGATTCTAGGATTTGTTTCTCAACTTTAGACATGCAGTTTTAGATAGTGTGCAAAAGGAAAATAGGTATACCGACCCGAGACAAAAATCAGATCTGATGAAAAGTTGACCAACTAGCAGTAATAAGCTCTCTATTTGGCAAATTTTAGGACAGGTTCATGCAAGAGAATGTTGTTTCACGTGAGGAAGTACCAGGTTGCACATGAGAATGTGCTATCTCACGTGAAGGAATGCTCAAAAAGTGAAATTTTTCTTGATAAAAGGACATAGTTTGACAGTTTAGACACAATTTTTGAGGCATAGATTTCAAGACATAGCACTAGTTGTTCTCTCATAGAATATTTAGTTCTCACTCTAGAAAAGGATTTTTTCTTAGATTTTGCAATTTTTCAATGTTTTAGTATCAGATTGTTATGCAAATTTTGAAGATCCGTGTAACAGTTCATTTCAAGTAACCAAGAAGATATCAAGCACATAAAACAACAAGCAAGGGAAGCAAGGAATCATCTAAAAACATTGAACAAGGGCAAAAGAAACCTTGTGCATGAACAAGCAATAGTGACTTATTGTGCTAATCCCTAGAAATACTACTTGTGTATGTTCTAAAATGTTTTTCAATAATGCACATATTCCTAGAAAATGAAAAATTTGGCCTCACTGGGGTTTGTAGTAATGGTCTGACTCTACAAATTTTGTGATCTCAAGAGGGAGAACTCCATTCCAGGTGCACTAGGGTTTTGACACAGTCCAAGAATTTAATCAATTAGGAGTTGCTAGGGAGATTTGACAGCCCAACAAGAGACCACACCTGTGAAGATTTCCTCCACAAGGACATTTATATAGCTGTTGCTGCTACCACGGGGAAAATGGCTATTACCACTTGAGGTTCCATCCACGTGGTTGACCCAATTAAGGGAATGCCCATTATGGTTAACCCTATCTAAAGGTGACTCACAAAAGATACCATAGGGGGACTAGATCAGATTCAAGGATCTGGGTTTCTGGTACTATCCAAAAAGGAAGTAGAGAAAAATCCCCTAACTTCTTTACTTCACCAAGACAAAGTAGACAGATTAATCTATCATGCTAAGACCAAAATTATCTCGCAAAGATCTATGATGTCAACCACCTATGATCTATCAACCTCTCTAGAGAGATAATGTATCAATCAAAAGTTGAAGATGCACAAATCTAGTAGAACGCAACACAATCTCAGTAACCTCCCTACCTACAAGGGGATCTTTCATCAAGAAGAACTTCACATGCATGAACAAGAGAAAAAATCCCACTCTCTCAAGATCATCCGCAAATAGTGTTCATAGGGCCTAATTACTATGTGTAACAGATATGCAAAAAGCAAATCTATGTTCGTTTTAGAGCCCAAAATTGAAGTGTGAATTATGAAAGCTGTAAAGGCACTCAAGCTTGACACAAGAGAGTTTTTTTTATGTCCCAAAATGAAGTGTTATCAAATGTAATAGAATACCCGAGTTCCCCACAACACGCTTAATAGATTTTACCCGTTTTAGCAATTTTTGAGCATTTGTCTTATATCTTTTGTACCCACAGGACATACCTGCACCTGCACCTACAAACCACTATTATGAAAAACTTACCTATTCTTGTACATGAAACCCACTATTATAAAAATTCATAAAAAAAGAAATGCAACTTGTCAACCCCATGTGGTAGAAAATCAAGTTAGTCAAAGATAATATGTCATTTGATAATCGAAAAACATGTTGTCATAAAAAATTAGATTCTAACCAGTCTGTACTAAATCAATAATAAGTCTTGCAAATCAAAATTAAATTAATCCAAACCAATGGAAAATGAAATTTAAGTCAAATACCTTTCCAGAAATATAAATTTTGGATTTGTATCATGTCATATGTGCATGTACCAACAAAAACATCATTCGGATTTCATAAAATCAGGTTCAGACCAATCTTCACTAAAATGATCATAAATATTTCAAATCAAAACAAAATTAATCCAAACCAATGGAAAATGAAAGCTAACTCAAATAAATTTTTAGAAATATAAATTTAGGATCTTTATCATGTCATATGTGCATGTACCAATAAAAACATTATTTAGATTTCATAAAATTAGGTTTAGACCAGTCTTCACTAAAATGAGCATAACTTTTGCAAATCAAAACAAAATTAATCCAAACCAATGGAAAATGAAAGATAACTCAAATATATTTCCATAAATATAAATTTAGGATCTTTATCATCTCATATGTGCATCTACCAATAAAAACATCAGTCGGATTTATGGAAAAACAGCCCAAAAAATTATCCCAAAACTCACAAAAATTAACCTTGTGGTTGTGGGTTCGAGAAAAATGATAGAAATTTGATAGAATAGAATTGAAACCTATTTCAGGGCCCCACGGTGGGTGCCAAAAATGTGTGTGTGAATTTTTTACCTAGCTGTAGACACAACACTTCAGTAGAACATTAGAGGTTAGCAAAAACCAAAATCTGCAAGTAATTGAAACTATGCTAACCAAGCAATTTACTGCCTTCTAGTAGGTGCGAGTATGATGTTCTTAGATTGAAATCAAGATCGGTGACAATGCAACACCTAAACGAAGGATTTAAGATGATGAAAGCAATGAAATATGAATGCAAATTAGTCTATATTTTTGTATTTTCTATGCAATAAGAATGAGAAACTATATGAATCTAAGCTATAATGTATGGAATTGAGTTTGAATGCAAATTTAATCTAAGAAATGCTATGAATGCATATAAAAATCTATGATATGAAACTATGAATGCTCAAAACAATAAATGAAAATCTCACAATAGCCTTGATTCGTAAAAGATTGATTCTTCAGTCACGAATTCGCCAAAGTGAGGATGCAATTTCGAGGTGTTGATTGCCAGATAAAAATTGTGCTGACCTTTGTGAAGAGTTGAGCCTTGATTTTATAGAAATCCAGGGCTTTGAGGATGCATTGAGAAAAGCCATAAATCACTCTTGATAAACTCAGGTTGATTTTTGAGTTAACAAGAAATTAAGAATATTTAATTCATAAAATCATGCAAAAGTAGTTTTTATCTCAAAATAGAGTTTTAGTTCTCTTTTTCAACTCATCATCAGATGTTGAGTTTTAGAAAGTTTACAAATTGAAATTAGCAATTGTTTTAAAGTTGACTGCTTTTGTGATTGTGCATGATTTAATATGAATTAATTTAATAAATAAAGTGATTTATTTTCCACTTAACTGATTTTGAATTAAAACAATTGATTTATGGGTTAATCAATTATTAAATCAAACTTTATTCCAATTAAATCATTAAATTTGACAACTTTAATTTTAAATCAATTAAATAAATATTCAATTTATTGTTTGTAGGAATTTTGATTTATTGTCAAAATAAAAATAATATTTTTTTTTGTTAGACAAAAGTGGGCATGCCACAATAATTATATTAATATAACTAATTCAAGGACTCATGTATGGAAGAATCAGGAAGAAACCCTGAAGTCATCGTCATATACAAGTACAAAATTATAGTTTACCGAAGTTGATTTTCCACTTGAAAACCATAAAAATTCCTAGAAACTAATAGGATACAATGATTTTCCACATAAAAATCCAAAAACCCCTATAAGATACAAAATTTGACTGTAATTACAAAGGGGGGATTAAGGTACAAAATACTAATCAAAAACCACAACTTCTGCAAGTCCAACTAGTTACTCTTCCAATAAGTTAATTTTGACTAAATCACATGTAGGAGGAATCCATTTAATTGTTTTCCTAATAATTGGAGATGAAGTCTGTTTATGATGGAGTGAACCGAAAGGGATATGAATTCCTTTCCATTCTCTAATGATCAAATTGTCGCAGCTGGATAAAATTGGGTTACATTTGGTTCTATAGTGGCTTGCATTTACCACTTCTGAAATAGACTGGTCAATACCAGCAATAACCAAATTGATTAGAGAAGAGATCTTATGAAAGATCCTCTTGTTGCATTCCCACTAGATTTCCCACACTACAATTGTAGGGATGCATTTCCACAAACAAGCAAAGAGTGAAGAAGAGTATAATACTGGCCATGCTTGGAAGAGATCCCATAGGGTATTTGGAAGAGGAGAAGAATATTAAAGTTTATGAAAAACAAACATCTAGCAATGTTGGGCAAATGTGTAATTCAAGAATAGGTGATCAGCATTTTCTACCTATAAATCACACAAGCAACAGTTGAAACGATGAGCAATGTTAAGTTTACCAAGTTTTTCACTAGTGAGAGCTCTCCTTTTCAACACTATCCATGCAAAACAACCAGCTTTGGGGAGGGTTACTAAATTCCAACAAAATGAAAATGCACAACTTTGAGAGGTGAAAGAATCCTGTTGCTGGATGACTCTGTACCCATCTTTGATGTTGTATTTGCTAGATTTGCTGGGGGCCCAAAGCAATTTATCCTCCCTTCCTGATAAAAAGACCACTCTATCTGAAAGTACTGTCCTAAGTCTAGATCTATCTTGAGATGAAATTGGAAGTTCATCCAAGTCCTTCCATATAATATTTCTTGAGAATAAGGATATTGTAGATGAATAATCTATGATTTTTTTACCCCACACTCTTTCTAAAGCCTCTTAAATCCTATCCACATCATCTGATTGCATGAGGGGAGGAAGTGCACTCCATGAATCATGCTAGAAGCTAACCCTGTCACCCCTATTCACCTCCCAAGAAACATAGTTTGTCACCACATCTCTAGAAGCCATCATAAAGTCCCAAATAGCTAATCCTTTGGGTGGATTCTGAATGGAGATGACTCTAGTCAGGCATAAACTATCAAGGTATTTTTTTTGCATGATTTGGCACCATTTGTTGTTTGGGTTTGAGTACATCTACCAGACTAATTTTCCCCAAAAGCCTTATTTCTATTATGAATATCATGAATACCTACACCCCTAATGGTTTTGCCTTGAGACATATCTTTGAGTGAGATCAAAGGAATTTTCTTTTCTCCATTTATGTTTCTTGCCCATACAAAATCTTGAAGAATTTTTGAATATTTTGGATGACTGAGGCTGAGGCTTTGAGGACTGAGAGATAATAATTGGGAATGGTTGCAAGGACTATTTTGATTAGAAGAATTTTTCTAGCAAATGATAGCCATCTGGCTTTCCAAGCCACTATTCTAGCCTCGATCCTTTCAATGATAGGTGTCCAATAACTGATCTTGTTTGCTCCCATAAAAAAGGGAATGCCTAAATAAACCGAAGGGTAAAAAATTTTGTGTGAAGCCCATAATTGATATGATTTTATTGGAGATAATTGGATTGGTATTGAAGATATAGACTTTGGACTTTAATGGATTGATTTTTTTGACCTGAAGCTATTGCATATAAATCTAAAGTCTTCTTGATCCTTTTGGCCTCCTTGACATTAGACACTCCAAAGAGAACGGTATCATCTGCAAATAGTGAGTGAGTGATGGATATATTTGTTTTGTCTATTAATACACCTTGCCAAGAGGCAAGTTCATGAGTATGTTGAATGAGCCCGCTAAAAGCTTCTACCATTAAAATAAAGAGAACTAGTGATAAAGGATCACCTTGCCTAATCCCTTGAGTAGATCTAAAAAAACTAGATGGGGACCCATTAATGATAACTGAGAATCTAGCACCTGAGATGCATGGTCGAATCCATTTACACCATCCTTTTACAAAACCAAACTTGTGAAGAACTTTGAATAGAAAGTCCCAACACACTCTATCATAAGCTTTCATCATATCCAATTTTATAATGAAGTGAGAGGACTTTTTTGCATTAATAGAATGTAAAGCTTCATGTGCTACTAAAGCTCCCTCCATAGTTTCTCTACCTGGTATAAAGCCACCTTGTTCATGTGAAATCATATTTGGGATCAAGTGATGCAACTGCATATAGATTGCCTTGGTGACTATCTTGTATATAGTATTACACAGAGAGATTGTCCTGAAATCTGAAAATGATTTGGGCATCTTAACTTTGGGAATGATTTCTATATTTGTGGTGTTAAAATATTTCAGCATTGACTTACTTCTTCTAGATTCTTCAAGAACACCAAGAAGGTCCCAACCAATAAAGTCCCAACATGCTTGATAAAAGACTGGAGTAAATCCATCAGGTCCCAGAGACTTGTCAAGAGACAAAGAAAAAACCACTTTTCTAACTTCAAAAATTGTGAAAGGGACCAACAGTTGCTCATTATCCGACTCTGTAATAATGGAGGGGATAGCATGGAGAAGATCAAAAAGTTGAGAAGCCGAGGGTGCAGGGTGATTAATTGGTGCAAGTAAATCTTTGAAGAATCTAACTCCTTCCTCTCGAATGCCTTGGGCATCAAAAATAACACTTCCCAAAAGAGAGTTATGAATAGAGAATATACTGTTAGCTACTCTTTTTTGTTTTGCAGATGCATGAAAATTCTAAGTGTTTTTATCTCCCTCCCAGAACCAGAGTTCCCTTGATTTTTCATGCCAATAGACCTCTTCATGAGAGCACAACTCTTCCCATTCCTCCTATAACTCCTTCTACCTGGAGGAAGAAGCACCATCCAAACCTTGATTGATAGACATATCCAGAATGTCTGATAACTGTTGCCTAACCAAATCCTTTTCTTTGAAAATATTTTTAAAAGTTGTCTGATTCCACTTTTTAATTTTTTTCTTGATGTATTTTAATTTTTGTGCAAACTGAAACATGTTTGAACCCTCACAGCTAGGTGTAGCTATCCACCAATGTTGAACTAATGAGATAAATTGGGGGTGTCGAAGCCACATCCTTTCAAATTTAAAAGATGGTTGGTGACATAAACCATTGTCTACAAAAGGCAGAACAAGCTGAAGGGTGATAGGAAAATGATCTTATCCTGGGAAAGACAATATATCTGATAGGAATGTGATACCAATTAGATTCCAATCTAGAGTAACCAAAAAATTGTCCAGTCTAACTACTATTTGAGAGAAATCTACCCTTTTGTTAAAGTCCATGTAAAAGAGCCCTTAGAAGGTTCAATATCCATAAAATTATTATCAACTATAAAATTTGAAAAATCTAAGATCGTTTTAATTGGTGGAGAAATGCCCCCAATCTTTTTTGAAGATTTTAGAATAGCATTGAAGTCACCTCCCACAATTAGCAACTGATTTGGTTGTGCTTGAATAATTCCTGCTAATTCCAACCAAAGTGTTTGTTTGTCAAATGTTGTCATAGGACCATAAACATTGACCAGAATAAACTTTAGGTCGAAAATAGTAACTTCAAGAACTTGGTAATTATCAAATTGATCTAGTGCTTGAGCCTATACTATTTTGGGATTCCATAATATTGCTAGACCCCCAGAAGCTCCAACACCCTATTGGTGAATCGAATGCCATGATTTCCATTGTCCTAATGACTTATCAAATGTTTCTTTAGACATTTTGGTCTCTTGAAGTAAGATAATGTCCACTCTCATAGAATCAATCTCATGCTTGATTCTATGTCTCTTGTCAAAGGCATTCAAGCCTCTGACATTCCATGAGGAAATCTTCATATTTGACAAAGAGAACACTTAGTTCTCCTTGTCACTCATTTTACTAAAGAGAATTTCTCATCTAGAGTAGACTAAATACCAACATCAATTTTCAGTTTGGTCTTAGAGTTCTTAGGTTTCTTGCCCCTCTGTCGATTAAACCCACCAACAACTTGATCAATTTTATTATCTTTAAGCTCCATAAGAGTTGAATTCTAAAAATTTTCCCTGATGGTATCAGGAATGGGGACAAAAGTAGTTGGCTATAGGAAATGTGTTTCAATATTGCAAGACTCTTTGAGCTCGAGAAACTTGTCTCTAGTGATTAGACATGAGGGATGTGTTATAGCCGAAAAGGCCAAATCAAGAGATTGAGAAGAATCTTGATCAACATTTTGTGGGTAATCTTCATGTGGGCTTACACCCTCTTCCTCGGCTATTTCAAAAATGATTTTAGTAGCCAATTCTATGAGAAGTTGATCTAACATGTTTCTGGCTCACAAGTTGACTATAACTTCTTTATTAAGTACATCATGTGATATTGGAATGTTAAGGGGAGATTCTTGAAACATGAGCTGATGCACTAGATTATCAAAATCATGAATATGAGAATCTGCAGGTTTCCAACATATTAAAGGAACCTTAGTGAAGTAATTCAGAACCATAATAACATATCTTAGAGAAAAATAAAAGAAGATGGAAGCCTGATATGTCTGATAGAAAACTTGTAAGGGCACATTCTGAGCAATATCAGACTTTTCTATTGAAGGAGCATGAGAGCCTGTTTGTTGAGAACTGATAGGTGACTATTGGATAGAATAATATAGAGGATTTGTGCAATGGTCCTAACAAACTTCCTCTACTATCTAAGGCTGAATGGAACATTAAGCAGTGAAGTGCCCAAGATGATGTTGATATAAAAGTATTGAATCCTCCTATTGAGGAATAACTTCCTAAATCTATTAACCCCATTTTGATTTTAAGGTAATGTGATTTGGCAGTCCCTTAGCCGTCTCATGCAGAATACACAATCTAACTTCTCAATGTGGGAACTCAAAGGGAAGTAGGTCATATTTAACAAAGATACCAAGTCTATTAGCAATGATCTCTATTACTTCCAAATCTCTGTATTCCAATGGCAATCAGGGAAGAGCAATCAAGATGGGAAAGAATAAAGGGAATTTTTTATCTAGCATAACATTAGGGGCCCATATTAAAGAGAAAAGGCCCGAGCCTTTATAGAACTAGCTTTTGTACTTATGAACAACATCCCTATTTTTAGCAGAATCAAACTTAGCCAAAACAAACCCAATTCAACATTCAACCAAAAAATATCAGTCAAGCCAAACCAATTCTGAAATGCCCAAAGTTTGATATCTTCAAGTGAAATATTTGTGTTGGAAAACTTACCAATAAAAGCTCTATCCTGAAGATGATCTATTTGATCATGAAGTAAGTGCTCGGGAAATATAATGGAACCTGGAGTGCATGGATCATGACCAGAAGCAAGAATAACTAGATCTAGAGTGTCTTGATGCTGTTTGATTTGCCAGACTTGTGAGGGCCTCTTTGGATTGAAGGGTGCTCTACTTAAATCTTTTTGATGGACTGAGGATTTACCCTATTAGGGTTTCGATTGGCATCCCTCGATTTAGGCTAACCCAAAGAAGTACCCGAAGAAAAGTGAATCTTAACAGGAGAACCAAGTGGAGTTCCCTCACAAATGTCCAAGATAGGCTATTTCTAGATGATACATTTCCTTCCAAACCCCTTCTTGAAGGTGAGAGGGCATGATCTGTTGAACTGGGCTCACGGAGGTTGAGAAAAGTTTTCCCGCCCATTAGGATTTTTGAAAAAATATTGATCAGATGAAGTAGGAATCTGTTTGAGAGAGGCCGCATGTTTCATGGTAGCTTTCTTTGTTGACTCTCCAATCTCAAAAGTAGATGTACCATTAAATCTGGGGGGATTGATAACAAGATTACAGGTACTATTTTGACCAAATGAAGCTCCTGCTTGACGCTTTTGATTGTGAGTATGAGGAAGCCCTTGCTTTTTGTGGGTGGAGGGTTGGACATAAAACCTTGGATTGATAAAGAAAGGTTTTGTTGGCTGAACTATCACTTTTCCTCTGAAGATCTTTATGAAATCACCTATAGCTTGCTGAGGTAATGATTCAGATACAGGTAGGATTTTTTGAGCAAATGAAAAGGCTTGGAACTCTCAGTTTTTATTTTGGTGATGACTATTTAGGCCGGTAGAGTCGTATTGGATAGGGTATAGAGAACCCTTATCAAAACCTATGCGTTCAAAATGTTGACTCTGTCGCTGCATCTGCCCCACTCTGACATGTGCTCTACCTACTTGATCAATGGATTGATTTCCATGACAATGTTGCATAAACAACTACCTCTGAGACTGCAATGGGGGTCTCCTATCAAACATTCACCTCCCTACCTTTGCTCCTACACTCGAATCCATCTTCCTCAATGTTACATTAATTTTATCTAAGAGGTTTCTTCCAATCAATGGTTTTCTCCCTGATGATTTTTAAAATAAAAACAATATTAATTAGGAATAAATGCAATTAAATCTAATTAAATAATTAAGTGTCAGAATTAAATTAATTAATTAAATATTCATCATATTCAATTAATCAACTTTAGGATAAATAATAATATTTATCACCAAATAATATTTAAGTAAAGATAATTAGATAAATTAGGAATATTTAGGAAATATTCCCTAATGCAGAATTTAGGATAAAATCAATTAGGATTTAATAATATGCAGATGTGCCTTTCATTAGGACTTTTGTGTTGATTTCAATGGAATTGTTGATGTAAGAGGTTAATGAACCTATGGTCCATTTTTGGGGTATTACCTTAACTAGACGTGGTTGTTGTCTTGATTACTCAAGAATGATTTGACTGACAGATTTTGAGTGATGATGTGCAACACCATGCCCCCTTTGGGATGAAAATTAAAATATGACAATAAAGTCAGCATTGAGAGATTGTTGAAGCATGTTAATCGATTTGAGAAGTGGTTAAGCACGTCCAGAGATGCGTTCTACATCAATTGGGGGTCTTGAAGACCAAGTTTGACTAGGTTTGACCATGAGTTGACCATGGTTGACCAAGTTGAAAGTTCAATAGTTTGATGTAAGATAATCAGTTAAGTTGAATACTAGATTCCTGTGATATTTAGAAGGTCGATTATGCAAGCAGTCGACCATCCTAGGTCAAAAAATTTTAAATCATAATTTTGACAAAGTAAATGATCTCAAATTTTGATTTTGATCCCGAAAATGAGTTCAAAATGTTGAAATTAGCTAGGGGTGCAATTTTCACACAAAATGGAGTACTTTGAAAAATTAGGTCAAAACATATATAAGGGCCAAAAGGGTCAATTTTCAAATCATTTTCACTTTTGCCTTTTGTGAACCTTGTGGAGCCCTCTAAGAAAAGATGCAAGTCCCTGTGTCTTCTCACTATTTTGAGCACATCTGATGCTACCAATGACCTCACCAGTATGGCCACCCGGTAAGTGGACCTCTATGCCTATCCTGCATTCAATTTTGTCAATGTTTTATGCATTTTTGGATTCTTTTACATGTTTTCAAGCTTTTCTTTTTTGTCTTCATGGAAACTCATACGATAGTCCACCAGGACTCATAATAGTTTTTAAGTCCAAGTCAAGACTCTTATGGGTTACATGTGTAACTCATATGAAGAGGACCCAACTGTCATATGACATTTTGTCAGGTCCTTGATATGTCATGCGAGACCTTGCATCATGTCGTATGACCATTAAGTGTCATATGAGACATTATTGTAACTTGTACAAGTTTTGGCGCCAGTCAGAAAACCTGTATGGAAAATAGTGAGCATTTTTCACATCCTTAGGTCAAATTTTTTATTTTTCTAATTCCTTAGGCTGATTCCTTAGCATTTAGTGCACCTTCTGAAGTTGTCGATTTCTCATTTTCTATGCATTGTGCCTGATTTATGACCAAGTTACTGATAGGTTTCCCTATTTATGTATTGTGTAGGTCATCTTTCCTGATGTACATGTGCAGATCTCTCATCAAGCTACCTAGACACTATGTTTCATTGCTTAATCCTTTGAGAGTACACCTAGCTTCCTATGGCTTTGAGCACCTAATTTCGTTACCTGACATTCGAGTAAACCATGGTTTGATTACTACATTAGCTGAGAGATTCCATTATAAGGCTCAGACATTTCATCTACCTACCAAAGAGATCACCATGACTTCAGAGGATTTATTTAGGATACTTTGGATACCATTCCATGGACCTTGCCCGAACTACATCAATTTGGGTAATGTTGGATTGACTGCATTTAGATTCATATTTGGGGCTGATGAGTAGATCACCAAATAGATCTCATGGGAGACTCTGGTGTGGAGATACGGATAGATGCAACCTCTTGAGTGCATTATCACTAGGATGATTAGAGGGGTCATCATGTCTGATAGACAACAGTGTGGACTTCTGATGGGTTGGGCCCCTATGGTGTAGTGACTGATGGCTAGCCATTTTGAGCTTGGGTGGGGACAGTGTCTATTAACCCACATGTTTTCTGAGATGCACAAGATAGTGTATCATGAGGGGAACTCTTTTACATCTGGAGTTTTAGTTTTACAAATCTGGGCCTAGGAGCATATCTCCATTTGTAAGCCAATAGGTGGCTATGAGTGCCAACCATAGGAGCCACTCATGTGCAGGTATTCTGGCTACATTACAAAGGTCAGGATGGGATGCACTGAGTATTGGAGGTGAGTTCTAGATGAGATGACTTCTATGACCTAGAGGCCAAATTTATAGATAGAGGCATGGCCTGCCTCTCGTGTATAGTTTGGTTACTTTTTCTAGAGTCAGGCCCTGATTGGTTGGGCTGCCACTATCTTGGAGCATTTTTTGATTACTCTAGTGTGGAGACAGTATGGTATCATTCAGGATGCCCTACATGACTTTACTTCTAACACTCGGTTGGTACAGGAGCTCTGGCTCGGATGGTCACCTTGACTATCATATGAAAAGTGTAGCATGGAGTATAGGGGTTACATTAGTTGTGACTAGGATTATAGGTCACAAATCTCTAATGCAGGAGTGACTGATGCATATATGGCCTAGATTGCAGACCATCCCATCTGCAAATTCTTAGATCCTATAGAGCTCATCCCTACTATGGAGGATGCAGTGGATGTGACAGGTGCCCCTATGGGTAAAGGATAGAGACATCGAGAGGTATAGATTCCTATGGTTCATCCTACACCACCACTTCCTAGAGCTATGATGACCTCACTAAGGCCATTAGGATAGATGAGACCTCCTCTCCCTGAGATTTCTATAGTAGGAAGACCTATAGTTCTTCAAAGGAGACATACTAGAGGTGAGAGTGGTCATCTTGGTAGTGTGGGTAGTGCTGAGGAGGTTTTGGGGTTCATCGCCATCAGGACCATAGAGGAGATGGTGTAGAGTAGCCTGCAAAGGAGCCTGTAGAGATAGTGGCAATTGAGGATGATCTAGTATTGAGGCAGACACCTCAAGAGATTAT